>VZRO01008061.1:561372-590881 GCA_013397915.1 Daphoenositta chrysoptera | reverse complement strand
ACAGCCATAAACAAAGATCCTTTTAACACCTGTATCACTTCAGCAAAGTGAAATTAGCTGAAACTCAGTGATGGTTGATGTCCTAGATCACAGTGTAAGATGTAACCAAAAGCGCCTATTCTATTATCATCTTCTCAAGTTGGTAAAGCAGGTGGGGCAGTGCTCGTTATCTCCTACCATGACTCATCCCTGATAACTCCCTCAGGGAGCTATCTCTGCTTAATGGGCAATCAAGGACTGACCACATGATTCATAGAATTACAGGGGGAGGAGCCAAGTATTCCCACTTGGATATAATCTGGGGTTTGGAACAGCACAGGTAGCCCTTACCTACTGGATTTTCAGAGGACAAGAGCTACCGTTGGACCTTCAGGTGAAAAACCAGATCTTTCTACAGTATCACTATTTCAACAGGACCACTTCATCTGGATGGCTACCACCACCCTGACTAACAGGGTGTCAGGTTGTATCCTGACTCTGCCAGCGTTCTTGTACTATTGCATTTATTTTATTTTCCTATTGAATTATAATTCTGACCTTGATGTCTCACTGATTTGCTTTCAAACTAGTACAGTTGAGTTCTGCCTCGCAACCCTGTACATATGTGCCCCTCCAAGCCTCTCTCTGTGTAAAAGTCACTATATACTTAGACAAGACCCTTATGTCAAAAATATTAGATATGAAGCTGACCTATTATGATAACAGATGAGAGGACTTAAAAAGCAGTAATGGTCAAAGGCAGTTTAAAAAAGAAAGCCAGAGAAGATTTAGACTTCTGGCAGTATGTTATCAGTGAAACTACTTTGGGACTCATGGTGCCTTTAGCTGAATCAGTGAAGCTGATCATCTGTCTCACTGGAATAAATGTAAGCCTGGAAGCCCTCAGCTGTATTTTCAGTCAATGACATTTCATTTCATATTGGTCAAGATTTAACCTTTAATGATTTTCTGACTAGACATGTGCTTGCTGAGTCACCGCTTTGCATGAATGCTGAACAAACCTCTAGCAGAAACAGTATAATGCCACTGAGATAATCTTTGCCCTTTGGTTTCCTGTGACCCCTCCCCAACCTACAATTCTCTGTAGTGTTTGTGATTTGTAGGCCAGCAATAGTCAAGTCTTCATTTACTTCATGCATATGCACTAAATTAAGCCGTTTCCCTCCCACCCATATGGTGGTCTGATATGCACAGATGTTATTACAGAGTTCTGAGCCACATAAAATCCCAGCTGTAATATTAAAAAAAAAACAAACAAAAACCAAAGATAAAAAGCTCTGTTACTCCTCTTTCAAAAAGGCAAAACAATAGAAAATAAGCCCATAAAGAACTGAATAAACATAAACAGACCATACAACATCTGACATCGACACAGATCAGGGAGTGAATGTGGAAGACAAAAGAAAAGAAGGATTAGTACTAAATTATTTCAGACAGTGATAATAATTAATTAAAAAATGCTAATCTTTATAAAATAGCAGTTGACAAAAATACTTTTGACAGTCCTCTAAAACACAAGCAAACTCTTATTTCCTAAGTTTTCTCAAAATCCTGGGCTGCAGTATTTTTTAAACTGAATTGAAGGACTGTAAGTTTCAGAAACTCTGCATTCTATAGGTCAAAGTAACTAAATGTGAAAATATTTTTTTTGTAAATCCCTTCAGTATTTTGCAACTAACAGGTGCCTTCCCCTTTTTGATCAAACATCCATACTCCTATAACATTCACAATAAGTCTAACACCATAGCTCCTAAACCTGAGTTCATCTCAGAGGAAGTTAGTTTTCTCTTCAAAACTGATTTTAATTTTCCTACATTGATATTTTCATCAAATCTTGCAAATCACTGCCTATAGTTGATGATAGCCTGAAGAATCACACAACACCCATGCTAGATCCTCAAAATTTACACTAGTCTTCCACGCAATTTGGTGCCTTAGTGACATTAGTGCCAGTAATTCATGTGGCTTTATTTATTTTTTTTTCTTTGTTAGACTGTTTGGTGTTTTTTGGTTTCTTTAGAGATCTAAAATTAAAAGTGTTCTTTGCTTTGTAATTGAAATTGTAATTATTGGCCGATTACAACTTCAGGTAGCATGTGGCTGCTGGACATCAAGTCAATAAAAGCAAAGTACCTACACCTCAGGTGTGCATGTGTAGACTCTTGGGGTTCTTTTTCAATGACTGCAATAGCACGTTTTAGAGAACAGCACAAATACACCCAAAGCTGGATCACCCACTGTTATGAATGAGTGTTCTAAGGTCACTCAAAGAATCACTGGCAAAGGTATCATCAAAAACAGGTTTAATGTAAAAGTGAAAGCGTGACAAAGATCATTGGCAAGGTTTGACCAGCTGGTGAAAGCACACAGAGAAAAATCAGACTAAAATCAAAAATCAATCAACCTAAACCCAAAATCAACACAAAAATTATCTATGTGTAGGCTGCAGTGGAGAGGGGAGGGTGAGGAAAGAGTAAGGATAGGAAAGGGTAAGGATAAAAAGAAATAAGGGACACCCACCCATTCAGTCACAAGGTGGAACCACCCTCCCCCACCCCCCCTCCAAACTTAGCCCTGGACTTAAACAAAAGTTTAACAGCATTTAAGATTAACAGCACTGAATCAATGGCTTAAGTTAAATAATTTAACAACAGATTCTGTGGAATTTCCTGTAAGCACAAGAGTAACTCATTTATAGGCCTGACCTTCTTATGAATATAATGTACTTAGGATTCTCAGAGAACAACACTCACAACACATTTGCTATAGCACACTCCCACTTGCACACACAGACCTAAAGAGCACATATAATGTATATTCCTGTGAAAAATTTCCCTTAGGTTAAGTGGAAGACTCACGTTGGATGGCTTTGCACCTTCTCAGTGGGCAAAGGGTGACTTCTTGGGGAGTGTGGGAATATCAGCCACTGTGTTGCAGGAGACCTCAAAGAGTCTCACTGAGGACCACTGCTTATAGGGTCACATGGCTTTAACCATAATAATTTTCCATCCTGGCTGCAATTTGGGTTGGTAACTTTCTTCGAAGGTTTGATAACAAAAATGTTATTCCACTTGTGTTGATATTCAGGAAAGAAAACAAAGTTTCCAAGGCTTTTGGTTAAAACCCAGGAGCTTGTAAAACAGCATAAATTCTTGTGGGCAGACAGTATTTCTGATAAGCTAAAGAGAAGCTGACCCCACGTGCTGTTTAGCAGGGTCGAGGCCTAATCAGCGTGTCTGAGATCAGAGCGCTGCCCGAGGGTGGGAAATGGAAGATTCACACACCCCCCTCCCCACCCACTTATGCTACAGTCCCAGAAATGGGGATGGGGATGCCCCTAATTGTGAGTGCAGCTGTGTCTGTGTACATATGTGTGCACCTGTGTGTGGGAGACAAGGAACTCTTTGGGATTTGGGTGTTTACTACAGCTCGTAAGCAGCCAGGATGGAAAGTTTATTTGTTCTGTAACTCATATTGATCCTAAAGGCATAGCTCACTGTTTGCCAGCTAATTGCACGTCATTAGTAAATCAATAAAACCACTTTGATCCTGGTTTGCTTTAATTATGTAAAATGAGCAGCTTTTCCCTGTGATAGCTGAGCTACGCTCTCTTAAACTCACATATTTGAGGATCAGTTAAGAAGTCCTAAACAAAGATAAAAAGGAAATTCAAACTGAGGCAAAAAGTCTAGACTGTTTTGGGCACCCACATCATTGGTCTCTAGATAGTTATTCTTTTCCTAGGGACATTTCACTGCCTGCTACTGGAGCACAATGTTCTTGTTGTAAAGTCATAGAGGTCAACAGTAAAAAGCAGAGGTTTACTCTATGGTTTTGGAATAAAAATAAAACTTTTGAATTAATAAAGGAAGAAGTATGGGGTCCTGATCTTGAAACTGCTACCCTTATTACAACTTAAAAAATCAACCCCCCAAAAAAACAAAAACAAACCAAAAAAACCTAAACTGAAGGAATAAACTTTGCAATTAATCGTTCCTAAGATCAGGATTCTTAAACTACATAGCACTGTAAGAAATTAGATTTCTGAAACAAAGGATACATAGAATAAGAGGTGGCAAAGCAAAGTCAGGGGTTTGGAGCTGCAGAAGTTCCAACCATATTCCCACTCCATTTTCCACTCCCATGAGAAGGATTAACTGTTTCAGCTGAAGCCAGGCTAAGGAAAATCACTGGCAAAAAGTAGTGCTGCAATTTTACCCTATTTTTCCCCTGAATAACTGTCTTTTAACTTGTGGTCCCTTAACCACAGGGTAAAATAACCTTAACTTGTGAAAAATTGCTAAAATTTCTAGGATAAATGCACATGGTAACGTGAACATAATTTTTTTTGACTATTCATCATTTCCTTTATGGACTCAGATGATATATGGCTGCACTACCGTGTGAGTTCTACTGAATTGTAATCATCTTAGCAATGTGCATCTGTAACTTAGACGTGCACAGTTTCTTTGTTACTATTATGTAGTGTTTGAGAGAAAGCAATTCATACATTTTGTGTGCCAAAATATGTATAACCAAGAGCACATTTGCTCCAGGGATACTATAACATAATGTATTCTAATAAGTCAACTAAACCAATTTACAACCCTCAGATGCAACAGTCTTTGCTTTTTCACTATCACAAACACACTCTTCATTGGACTCCTTCAGTTTCATAACCTGTGGGTTTGGGTCTGCAAAGATACATGGAACATCTGAACTCCAGAAACAACATTTGCATCTTCAAAGAAGTAAAAAAGTCCATGAGTTATTGATAGGTAAGCTGGGAAAGATTAGTATTTGGAAAATAAAGATATTTCCAAGAGGGAAATATGTTGTGATGTTTCATTATAGAGATCACCAGTGAGAGCAACTGACTGCTGCTGAACCACACAGACTAAGAGAAACATGTTTTATTGTTAAATTTTAATATCAATTATTTAGTAAGTTATTCTTCTACTTTTTAATCACTCTGATTTAAACAAAGGTTTAGCCCGCAAAACCCATCCATAATTTTAAGATGTTCAATGCCTAAATATGTGATTCTTGATATTGCAGGACCCTGGGTGGCTCTTGCAGGATCTATTTCTCCAGAACATTCTTCCTGGAAATCCTCTGCATTAACAAAAATTGTTAGTCTCACAGAAGATGCACAGGCTGGAAAACAGAAGGCTAAAGTCCAGCATGGTTTCCTTTCCTGTTTTTAGCATAGGGACTAGCTGCCTATTATCCCATCAATTGCATCTCAGAGGTATTCCATAGCCCAAGAGCTGTAAGGAATGCAGAAAGCATTCCTGTGACTTGGTACCATTTGTGAGAAGTCAGCCAGGAAGATGAATGCAGATGCAAAGGTCTCTGATGTCCTCTGGTTCCTTCTTGAAAGAACTGACTGAGATTGAAGTATCCATTGTCTTTACACTGAGAGTCCAAATGTCCAACACTAGAAAATCCCAAATATTCTCTTCCGGGTACCACCAATAACAGAAAACTATTCACAACTTCAGTAACAGGAAATTAAAAAACGAAAGAAAACTTACAGTGTATGGCACAGAAAAACCAGAACACCACAGTCTGAAAAGGCCAACAAAGAAGCCAAACAATGGTTTAGCCCCCTTCCTTCATATCATGACTTGAATTGAATGAGAAGAATTCAACTCAAGTATATGACAATTTCTCTGTTATACCCAAATATAAATGGGTGAGCAAACTAGAATAGCTTGAATGTTTCCGTAAACCCAGTTTTAAATGTGTTAAAGGAAGAATAAGAGAAGGATATCCACACTAAATTGATTCTCCTAAGAATTTACAACAACGAAAGATTTTTCTGAAATACAAAATGATCACCAAGAGATAGAACTTCATCAAATATACATCCTGCTCACAAAATTTATGTCTTCCTAAGGGGAATAAATAAAAAAAAACCCAAACAAACCAACAAAAAAACTAATGCAAAATAGAAAACTTTAGCTCAATCAGGTGCTTCTCATACCTTAAAATAACTTCAAAATAGCAAACATAGCTATATGGTTATCTATTTCTGATATTTTTAGTCTCAATTCCATTTAAATAAAAAACAGAAAATGAAAATTATAAGCCTAACACTCCAATTGTATTATCAGAGCATTGCAAGATATTTCAAATTTAAAGACATATCTTCAATCTCTTCTAAAAATAATACTTTCAATCTTTTGAAAGAAATGTTGAAACCCAGACAAAAGAAATTAAAAAGGACCAGGGGAAAGATAAGAAAATTAATCTGATGAGAACATGGAAGACAGCAAACATAGCCTGGACCAGTCAATGGGATCAGTGAGGTGAAAGACAATCTCATTACAAATCCCTAGTCCCCTATAAGGATTTATGTCAGATTTGGACAGGTTGCTTAAATAAGTCATGCCTCAGTTCTCCACTCCTTAAATGAGAAAATAAATGCCTTCGTTTCAGGGATTAAAAAGTTAGGATAATATAATTAATACTGTGGAAGTACTTGGAAGCTACCAAGCTACACAAAGTATTTCTGTCTTTAAGCACGCCATAGCAGCCCATCAGAATGCAATAAAAATTACCTGCTGTGGCAACAGGAGAATGGGGAATAATGAACACAGAACTGGGGACAAACTGCTATGGCAGTAAATAGGACTAAATCAGCCAAATAAATAACAACATAAAAAGGAAAGTATTATAAATTAGTAAGCAAAATGAGCAGGGATCATTTAGAGATACATTAAAATTCCACTACCCACATCTTCCTCCTCCCTTCCTCCAAAATTGTCTTAAAGCACAGGCACACTGACACTTCCAGTCATAAGGCAGACTCGTGTATCTCATGACTACAACCTACATATGAAAATAAAAGCAAATAGCTGTACTTTACTTATTAGCATAATACTTTAAGAGTAAAAGGCACTCAGATTTGTCAGAGAAATGGCATATTTGATTCCATAAATCACAGAAACCAAAGGTAGAATCAGTCTAATTTGTGTGTTAGCTTCTTTGTGCCACCCAGTGGTTTAGACTAATACACCTCTCAGTGCAGGTGCAAAATCAGCTGTTGGTGAATGATAAACAATTTGGGGTCTATTTCAAATAAATAACGGAATAAATAACCTGAGAGGCATAATAGCAGGTAACCTCAAGGTTACCTCTGGAGGAGAGCTTAAGGAGTGCTGCACATATGTCCTGACTGTTATTTCAGAAACAAAGGACAGGTCAACATATCATTTCCCATCTGACTTCTAAGAGCCCCTCTATTATATTTTTATTCCATACTAAGTCGGGGAAACTTAGTATTTCAAGAGAGAAAGTGATATTACAGATGCCTTACATGCATCACTTTCCACAGGACATTTGAGACAGTGTCTCAGAAGTATAGACCTAGAGAAGATGATAAAAACTAACAGTTATGTTCAAAAAAAGAAAAAAAATCTAGTCTGTTAGTGTACATTATATTGCAAAGATTAATACAGCCATGGTTTAAGAGTGACTGTCAGATTTCCACATAATGCTTTGGCCTAGTTTCTAAAGAACTTTATCTGGCCACAGAGAGAGACACTGAGATTTGAGCTGTCTTGAAAATTTGACTTAATATGGTTGTTTTCAGAGAAAAAAACATAAACAGAATTAGCTTATTTACAGTCTGAAACAAACTGCAATCAAATGCAAAGTGAGAGATCTGTTCATTATGACTGAGCTGCATTCACTTTTATTATATCTGAATTTACCTAATTGCTTGTATAATTCCATTGTTCAAAGATAAGTAGATTTATAAGGTTGAAATATAAGCATTAAGAAGGGCAGAGACTTCTATGCTATAAATAAGAAAAATCCAATGGAGTGCTACAACAGACCCAGTTTTTCATATCACATTAGAAAATTGCTTTCATCTGTTATTTAAAAAAAAAAAAAGCTGATAAGTTTGTTTCCTAATTATAGTTAGATAATGGAATAGATATTGGGTTTTTTTTGCTTTTCATTGTTATAGTCAAGAAAGTCTTTCCTTAGCAATGCTGTGCATGTACCAGGGCAAATGAATAGCACAGAATACCACTCAGGTTTTTTGCTATCTGAAGCACCACTCCCTTAATAAACTCCAGACACAGTCTCAAGAAATGGTTGAAGCCACTGTTTCTTTATTTATGTTTTGTGGAAGAGTCAATTGATTGATAAAGATAGCAAGCCTGAAAAAAATAAAGGTACAACACAAACTTACTATTTACACTCCAGAGAGTTTTAAAGCATTTAACATATCTCATGTTGTTATTTTGTGCAGAAGTAGGAGTAATTGAAGTGTCAGTAGAAGAGGGGGCTCAGCTGATAAAGTGGCAGCACAGATAGAAACACAAACAAAAAATTAGAGGTTACTAATAATCTGTTGGTTTTAGTGAACTCATTTGAATTTTTGATGGATTTCATGTCCATTTTAGGCCCTATTTTTCATAAACAGTAAGTCTGGCCCCACCTCTAACTCTGAATGCAGTCTATTCTGGTTGTTAACTATATAGCCTATTCTTCTGCTCAAGAAAGCGAGAGTGAAGATACAAGTGAGAAGTCTTCTCACAGTTTAATTGAAGTAAATTCTCCTTAATTCAAGCCCTTTGTCACAGCTGCACTAATTAACTCCAGAAACAGCCATAAAGAAGAAGTGGAAAAACCAATTTGGTGGTACAGAGGCTAAACACAAGTCTAGGTTTACCCTAATTTTCCTCTAAGCTGTGTTTGTCTCTTTCTCCTCTGCTGGCTCTGCACCCACCCTTGTTGGTGAGCCCAACGGGATTTTTCAGTCCAGCTGTCGGTTTGTAGGAACAGTCACTTAACTTGCCAGCAATAGTTTCCACAGATTCCTCCAGCAGTAGGTTTTAAACACACAGACCCTGTGAGTTACTACCCCTGAGTATAACTGCACTTCTGTTAGGCTGATCTCTACTTGAATGATGTCGCCAGAATTGTTTCAACTCAGGGAATTATTTTTCCTCTTTGCCAAAGTAGTAATCATCAAGTACATTTTGGTATTTTAATTTTTTCTTGCAACCCCTAATACACTTATATGTGTTATTATAATCTGGGGTACCTTGGATAGTCTTGCTCATCTCAGATGTAGTGATTCATTAGGAGTACATCAATTTATGTGAGCACATTGCCATGTTGTAACTGGAGATGGGTGTTACCAGTCAGAGGAATCAGTCTTGGTTGTGACTCCTTTTCATTAAACATTTCTGGGTTTTACAGTTTAGAGATTAATAAACTGAAAAAATCAATATTGCAGTCTACTGACTTCTACATTTGTTCGAAAGCTGCAATATAAATAATTGAATTCAGAATAATTTCCTACTAATTCTATAGTTTGTAGCTATAACTAGGTTCTAGCCAAGTTAAGACCTACAGTCTTCATTCACTCTTGAAATAAGGATATAATAAACAACCTCATGAAATACACATAATTGCCTTTATAAACTTAGTTCCTTATTAGTGAGAACTGGAGCCTCAGGCAAAGCATGCACTTGTCTGTACTCTTAATCCAAACTACATTTCAAATTCTTTAAACAATAAGTGGGACAAATGTAGCGAGAGCTAATAAAGCCTCTCTGTAACACAAACTGATTTGAAACCTTTTGCTGATATCTACTGTGTCCTAAGGTATCTCTACAGAATAACATAATTAATAGAAATTAATAAATCGCATTGATTTCTTCTTAAAAGCTTATGGGTGTGTATTAACAGAAATTCTATAAATAGGTTCTCCCTCACATACTGTCTCTTTCACAAGTTGATTAACTTATTCTCTTCTTCTCTACACAGAACCCTCACTTGAATTTCTATTTTTTCTTTTCTGATTCTCACAGTTCCAGAAGTATCTCTTTCCTGCACTACTGAAGGTTAAAATATTCTTTTTAAACTTGCTAACACAATAAATCGAATTTTAACATTGCTAAAGGCCACACTTCCTGGAATTGAAGCTTTTTGGTTTTGCCTTTTACTTTCCAGGAAGGCAAATCATTACACTGAGTCTACATCCAGTGCATTCACAGATTCCTTGCTCTCTCGCATTAGTGATGTTCTCTCCTAAATGAAGGCACAAAAGCTCAGTGCTGGAAATTTATACAAAGAATACTCCCACAGAGGGGAAGTGGAGGGACAGGTACAGATCTCTTCGCTCTTGTGACAGGACTCGAGGAGCTGGACTCCATGACCCTTGTGTGTCCCTTCCAACTCAGCTTGTTCTATGATTCTGTGATTCTGTGACATGAACCTGAATTGGGAGAGGTTTGGTTTGGATATCAGGAGAAAGCTTTTCATCCATAGGGTGGTTGGGCACTGAAACAGGCTCTCCAGGGTAGTGGTCACAGCACCAAGCCTGAGAGAGCTCAGGAAATGTTTGGACAACACTCTCACACATGGTGGGATTGTGGGACTGTTCCGTGCCGGGCCAGGAGCTGGCCAGGAGCTTGTGCATCCCTTTCAGCTCAGCATATTCTGTTATTCTATGATATTTGCCACTGCTGGGGGCAGGCTGTGTCAGGTCCCAGGGGTTTCTGGGCTGTTCTTGAGCTGATCTGGGTTCCCCAGGTGCCCCATGGCCAAGTGCCCGTTGCCCACCGTGTCTGAACTTCAGCTCTGGGAATGCTGCCAGGGAAGGAGCTGGCAGACCTAGGCAGCTACTTCTGGACAAAGAACCTCCAGAAATACTGGGTTTCTGCAGGGCATCAAACCTTCCCTTATGTCTGGGTTTTTTGTGCCTGTCACTGCCACCACCTCAGTCCCACACAGGGCTGTGCCCTGTGGGCAGAGGGCCCAGCTCAGCCTACATTAGGTCACCCTGGAGAGTATCCCACTCCCACTGCTCCCTGATGGTATCCTCCCAACCCAAGTATTTCTCTGCTTTCTCCCTTTTACCCTCTCAGTACGCTGAGAAAACAGGGCAGTGTTCAAAGGCTGTTGCACACTTACAGAGATCAGAAGCATTTCACAGGCCCCAGCTGTGGAACCTGTTGGGTTACACCATGGGTGTTACAGAAGAGCAGGCCTGAAGGCCTACAAAAGCATCTTTCCTAGGCCCGGTGGTAACCATGGAAACACTTCCAGGTCACCTGAGATGGGCTAGAAAAGAGGACTATGGGTTAGTGACCTTCTTGATTAATGGCCCGGGAAGATTGTGGTTATTGACCTTATATGGTATTATTTACACCTTACCATAATAGGTAATATCTAGGGAATACTCCAGGTGACTGGGTGAAATCCTGGGATGTGATCTTCCTGTTTATATGAAGTTATATCCTGTTTGTGCACTAGTATTTAGGTAACCTGAGCTGCACAATAAACGTCTTTGCATTTCTCCATCTTGCATGTGAAGTCCTTGCCCAGTGTGAATGCTGCAGAACCAAGCTCTCAGTTGTTGGGCAGCACTTCCCGAGATGGAGGTCATGGCAGTGGCAAGTGGAGTTGCCACTCCGTGGCAGGAATTCAATGGTTTGTGTCAGATTGCAGAGCCGATGAGAGTAATACATAGAAGAGAAGAGCCTCTGTTCAAACCTGAGCTCACAAGAAGAATGGTAACTATTTTCACAAATACGTGAAACAGGGTATTTCAGCCTCTAACTTACCTCCTCTCCACTGCTGGGCTCCTTCCCTCAAAGGAGACTCCCCCATGCAAGAGAAATTTTGGTCCCCTTGGAATAAGAGTCCTGCTCTCTGGTCTCTTTTAGGTGAACCTACTAAATTAACTATTTCCTTTTACAGTACCAGTATTGGTTACTCCAGGTTCAGCTTGCTAAGGTGATAGTTTTATGTCATGACCACACTCTGCTCATGGGGAAAAATATCACTTAGAAAGGTATCTGTATTGAACTTTTCATCCACAAATCTGCCACACTGTCACTGTGGGCTTTGAGGCTTTGGTTTAGCAGGTCCCAGCAGGTTATCACGTATTTCACTGCCTTGGACAGCACTGCTGGTTCAATCACAGTGCTATGAGTGCTACCAGTCAACCTGACTGAGCAAGTGGTGCAAGGCATCTTTATTTTTAATCCATCTAACTTTGCCATTCACATGCTAATGCAGACCTAGATCAGTCACAGACAGGTAGACCTACAAAGCCATGAAGACATGACATAGGTACTCCTGGAGGAAGGACCTAATACTGATCCTGGACACAACTTTATAATCCTGTCACAGATGAGCAGCTATGTGTGCCTAAAGATGCCTTTAGGGAAATGCAGACTTATCCAGCAGAGTCATCTGGAATTTTAAGTTACCTCAGATTTAAGATAACAACAAAACAACAACCTAAGCATTGATGTCCCCTGAAAAAGGTAGTGGCATGATCAAGCAACTTGTTATTATAGGTCTTCCTTTTTCTCATAAAAGTTAGGGAAATTTTGGGTTTGTCCTGTTATCGAAAGAATGGTGCTTAAATGCATGGAAGGAATTTTTCCATTTAGGACAAATACTTCCTCTGTCTGACTGCTGGATGCAACAAACTATTGATATTCATAGAGGAAGTGCCTAATGGAAAGACTTTAAACTGCTGAGGAGCTTCAGTGGATCACAGTTCTGCACAGACCCTCTCATTATTTAAAGAAACGTAGTTCATATCAGACATCATCCCAAAAATCCATCAGTTCATTGGGTAACCTAGTTGTCAAAAACCCTGAATAGAAAACGCAGCACAGCTGAAATACTTCAGTGTCTTACTTACAATACTCAATACTGCATCAGGGCTCATGAGAAATTTGCTGAGATTTCATCAGAGGTGGAATTTCACACAAGTTTTGCCCAAACCTAATCTTTTTCTGGATCATTGTTCAGTATACCCTTCTTCCTCTCTGAAGAGGCTGGTTGTTTACTTGACGTTGAACCTTTTCTTCCTAAATGGTAATGAATAATTGCCCTGGAGACAGAGATTATTCAAGAAATGGAATTTAGTACAGAAAATGTAATGAGAGTCTGCAATGTCTCATGATGTTTGCAAAAGACGTTCTATAGCTAATTCTCTAAGCAAACCTCTCAGTTTATAAATTTAGAACATTCCCATTCCCTCAGAATGTGCATACATCAATTTCTTTGGAGAGTATGCTATTACTACAACATGTATTCTATGTGAGTTTTTAATTGAAAATGTAATAGAAGTTTTAATATTCTGAATGCATAAAAATCTCAACATTAAAATGCGATCAGTGACACTTACAAGCCCCTGGCCAAAACGCTGTAGTCACATCCCTTCCTATCTTCCTTTCCCTTAATTTCTTTTCTCTCTCTTACAATGTAATGTAAAGATAAGCTAATATTAATTTACAACTGAACATTTCTGTATTAGAGATCATTTGCATTCATTTGCTTGCCATGATTTGTGTTCACATCTTCTTGCACTTTATGCCAATGGCCTTTATGGATCGTAGCTACACTGGAAAATGCATACAGTTCAAAAGCAAGAGGTTTCTGGCATATTAAAGGCAAAGTGAGTCCTCCTGCTCTATCTGTAGGTTAAAGGCAAGTAGGAAAAAGAGAGTGACATACAATTAAATTGGAGTCAGACAGAGGGCAGTCCAAAACTACTGCAAAATTTTGCCATGGGAGGTGAAACATATTCTTTAAACTATCATTAAGTAATTCTTTTCAAGCCCATCCTACTGCATACTTAATAGTATGCGCACCAAAAAAATGTATGCCTAATTATGTCTGTCGTCTTTCCTTAGGTCAACTAGTTTTTAATTCTATCCTTAACATTTCCAGTAATTGTGCTGCACCCTCCTTTTCTCAGGCTTTGTACGTTATAGCTTTTCTCCTTGTAAAAGTTTAAAAGTTCAGCAGCAATTGCCTGATGAATTACTTTAATTATTACCTTATGTCCCTTGGTTTTATGAAGTATTGACTTTCAATCAGAGGTTCAGTTATAATATGATTCTATAACATATTCTGAAGTGGAAAAAGAAGGTTAAAATAAGATCCTTTTCTAGGAATTTAAAAATTAACTTATATTTGTGGGTTTTCACTTTCCTATTTTTCACCTTAAACAGAAGATATTTTTCTATTCACTGCTGGAAGAATGTCAGTGTTAGAGACAAAGTCATGAACAAGGTGGGTGTTGGTCTCTTCTCTAAAGTAACAAGTGATAGGAAAAGAGTAAATGGCCTCAAGTTGCACCACAGAAGGTTTAGGTTGAATATTAGAAAAATTTCTTCATCAAAAGGTTTTCCAAGAATTTTAACAGGCTCTCCAGGGAAGAGGTGGAGTCACCATTCCTGGAGGCATTTAAAAGACAGGTAGATGTGGCACTGAAAAACATGATTTAACAATGGTCTTGTCAGCACTCTGCTAGTAGATGATGTTCTTGATGATCTTAAGAGGTCTTTTCCAATCTAAATAATTCATGATACCATTCTATGGTTGTCTGAATGAGGGCAAAGCACGAGCAGTAGAGAAAAAAAATCTTATCAGAAGGAAAGATGTCAGCAGGATGTTAAAACCTGAATGCCTTTGGGAGCTGGTTGATATCACTCTACCAAACAAGGTCCTGAAGGTTCAGCTGTGTCACTTCAACTTGCTGATGCACCAGAAAGTCTTCTCTGTTCTGGTCAGAGACTACTGTCCATCACCCAACTGTGCCTGGTCCATTTCATGATTAACCTTAAAAGCTTTTGGCACTATTGGGATCTCTAAGGAGAACACATTACAAGGCTGAAGAGGTCAGAAATGCAGTAATTCAAGAGATGGACAGGCATCTCTGCCACAGAAACCAATTCTCTCCTGCTGCTTGGCGCCTGCCACAAGACTTCTGTGACAGATTTTGCACTTTCTCATGATCCTCTAACTAACTTAAAACTTGGCTTTTATGGTTTGCCTCTTCGAATGGATCTCTTCCAGTTTAGCAGGGAGAAAACCTTCAGAGCTGCTCAATCGTCAACACTGTGCTGGATAAAAGGCACACTTTCATTAATTTTATACTTTAATGTCCATCATATCCCATGGAGTGTTTTCCAGATTGACCTAAATTCATTCATAGTACCAAACAAGATTTGGATGGAAAATAAGATAAATTCAGTCTGGTAAAATACAAAATCAAATAAGTAATTGGCAGATTTAAAATAAAAAAGAAGTATTTATAAGGTTTGCCTTTTTAAAATGATTTCCAGCATGTCTTCTGTATTTAATTGAGTTAAGGACTGACAAGGACAGTTCTATACTCTTAGACCTGCATGCCATTTTTTCACTTCCTCTGCAGTACAATTCCCAAATGGGAATCTCTAATTTGGAGAAACTTCCTTATGAACTCCTTCATACACTAAGAATTCTACTGTGCATGAAGCACCCTGGGGACTTCCTATAACTTAGAGTATTCATAATTTCTTTTAATTAGACTACTAACTTATGTTCCTTTTATGAATGTAAAGCTGTCTGCCATGGCATAGGTTTTGCACAGCAGAGAGGTTTCTAAAATGCCTTCTAAATCTTCAGAGGCCAAATACTGTTAGCACCCAACTAATTAGACATTCAGACATAAAAATGAGCCTCTTTTTGATAAATATTCTGCTGAGGAAGAATTGTATCATATCTGACTTCATCCAAGTTCAAGGATTTTTTCTTTCCCATTTATCTTTAGAACCAGTTATACAAAAATTTCAAAGATAAGTGGAAAGATGACTTTTCGTTTACTGGTGATTGACTGCATCAGATAATCAGACAAGCCTGTTCAGAACAAGAGCCAGCGCTGTGGTGTGTGGTGTTGGAACACCTCTCTCACAGTAGGCAGGTCTCAAATGAAACACTGGAAAAATATTTTTGAGGGATCACCATCACTGAGCTAAATCAAAGCACAGACAAGCCCTAGAGAGTTTTACCAAGTAGTGGGGTGTTAGCACTGCCAGTGATGCAGCTCTGGACCTCCTCTGAGCAGAGGCTGATTATCAGCTAAGGGATGTCAATGTCTGGGAGGGTGTGGAGTGCCGAGGAGATTAAGTGAATCCAGAGTTTTGCAATCAAACTCACTTTCTCTTCAGTTGTTATCAGCATCACTGAAAGGCCAAGTTACTTCCTCCACTGTGTTACTTACTGACTGCTCTTCCTAAAGCAAAAGATTATGATGCAAAGCTAGAACTTTAATATTATAGATGCATTATCTGTACTTCAGGTTAGGAGCAAGCTAGTTGATACACCTAATCACACAGATCAGACTGTAATCAGCAACTATTTGATACAGTCTTGAGGATTTTTTAATTTATCATACAAACCCCATAATTTCCTCACCAAATAAGCAAAGCATGTGCACTAAGGTACAAGCTAAAGAACATAATTTCTGAGAACAGTTTTTACTTTGAGAGATCAAACCATGGGTCAGTTGGAAGTGGTGTTCACACAGGCTTCATAAAGTTCCTTGTTAAGGTGCAATTTTTCCACAAGTTCCTTAAGTACATTTATGCTTACTAATAAAATCATACACTTTTTGATTGTAACAAGATAGGGAATACATTTTCCCTTTGACTGGGACTGAATTTAAAATGTTAGTCCAACACATAATCCACCATGAGGTCCCTGGTTTCTTGTAGAAGAAACAGGTATGTCAGGCATAATTGATATTTATGATTCTGCAGATCATGCTTGATAGCATTAATATAATGCTCAATGGCTTTGATAGGATGAAATTTATAATTGTAACAAGGTGTTAAAAAACATGACCATTTTAAATCCATCAGGAACCTGATGGAATGAAAAAACAACTGAGGAGATACTGTTCTGAGTTGCATATATTTTACTATAAAGAGATATATTATAACTTCATATCTCTGAGGAGTACCTACATATGTACTGGTTAATTTATCCTGGTGGAAGAAATTTTATTTTTGTAGTATTTAGTGGCTTCAGAAAGCTAAAATGGCAGAATTGAAATGAAACAGAAAATAATGGTCACCGTTACACTTTTCTGCCTTGACAGGAAGGGATAGCAAATGATAGTAAGGTATAAAATACTGCTGTAAGTGAAAAGAAATGTGGAAATGCCGATATTAAAATTTGTAACCACAATGTGAGCCAAAAGTAAATTATTTTTTTAAGTTTTATTTTTTGCTAGATAGCATGCAAGCTCAAAAATTATTAAGCAAAATATTAGCAAGATCTTTTTCATTACAGACATAATATTGGAGTCAGCTGCTGGAAACAGAGAAGCAAACTGTGTGTGGGAGAAAGCACACCTGTTTCCTCTCTGCAAGGTAGGCTGAGAGCGCTGCAAAATGTCTACTGTCTTCAAAAACAGGGCCAAAAGGTCACAAGATGGAATTTAGGAAGGGGCTCTTTTCTGTTAAGTATAACTGGCAGATGCTGTACGGGAAATAATGTGACATATACAGGGAGGTAAAGAGGACAGTGAGCCACAGGGAGCAATTCTGCAACTATTCAGCCACTACCCTGGCAGTGAAACAGAGAAAAATGCACAGTTGTTGACAACAAAATAGAAGTAATTGCCATAATAGGGACAAAACAGACGAAATAGAGATTAATTTAGTTAATATACACAAAATATTATTGAAATTAAGGAAAATTGAAATTAAGGACTTAAACCAAGCATCTTCCCATTGCAACATCCTTGCAAAATGGAAAAGAAGGTTCGAATTATATTAGTATAATATTTGCAAACAGTACTCCACCACACCCACAAATACTGATTATAAAAAATGGAAGAGATGCGAATGTTGGGTTAAAAATTACACTTTCAGCAAACATATAAAATTGTATGTAGGATGTATGCGGCAATGCATTCAGGTCTCTACAGGCAATCACATTAGCCAAGAAAGGATCAGATGAGAACTTACAAAAATAATGTTACATTCATACACACATATAATTAATTACTTGGTGAAAATGTGACATGAGTGAAATCAAAGTCTGCCAGAGAAGCACCATATCAAAATATCTTTCAAAACACCTGTGGAAAAAAGATAAGTATGATTAAATCTAGGGTTCTTCCTTACTACACAGCCAAAATCTCTTTCTTGTCTAAAGGTGGAAAGATAAGGTTCAAAAACACTCCTATGTCCTTTATGGTGATACCATGATGATTTTTTGTCTTTCCTTTTATACCATTTTTATACTTTTTCTATAGTTTTTATGTATTCTTAATGCTTCTGGCCCACATTCTTAGACCTAATATTTTGTTAAAGCCAAGAGACTGAACATCTCGGCAGCCTGGCAGTGAGGGGTCAGAGAGCCCCAGACACCAAGGGCCTCTCCAGAACACATCCTGTACCCTGAGCTGGGCCCAGCCAGGGGAAGGTTCCTGGGGCGGGGGTTCCCTGGAGCCTCTCCCTGGGGAATCTTTGCTGGATGTGCTCATTTGTGAGGCCCAGGATGTGATCCCTGAGTGCCCGTGGGTGTGCATTCCATGTGCTCTGCGGGCATTGCCCCTGCCTGTGCTGCACCTGAGGGGCCTGCCATAAATACCCAGGGAAAAAACACTTTTCCTCCCTAACCATGTTTGGCTCTTAATTTTAAGACCAGGAAAAGGCATCAATGGTCTCAATTCTCCAGCTTCATTTCTCCCCTACATCCACTTTACAGGAAAGACTCAGTTTACCCAGTTTTTCAGCAAGAGTACGTCCCAGCTTAGAAAGAATTCAATACATCTAGCAAAACAGAGAAATACTGAGAATTTCAGAAATGGCTTTAGCAACATTTTCTTCTTATAAAGAAATGTTTTTTTCCAAACTGATGTAAACTGAAAATAGATTTTTGATATTTAGGACAGTGTGGAAGATAATGTACAAAACAGGCAAAAGCACAGCATTTTTTGAACTCATTGTTTTTTTCAAAATATTCACTCAGCATTAATTAGAGCTCAAGCTGTTGGCTTCCAATCTCGAGTTCAGACTCCTTCTCTCCCTTTGCCACCCACTGGGGCCTGCTATTCCCATTATAAACACCCATAAATCTCACCAAGTCTAATGGGCTTATTGCAGTCCTGCATATGCATCAAAGGGAGGATAAATGTCTCTACTTGTGCCTTCTGATACCCATAATTGTTTAGTAACATAATGAGATAATGTTTCTAAAACAGCAAAAATCAGTGGGTGTTTTTTAAAGCCCTTTAACATGATTTAGAGAGCTTTTCAGATGAAATCATTCTAGATTTCAACCATGGCTACTAGTTTTTGCAGGCAAAGTAAAGGCAAACTTGCACCTGAAGACAGTAGAGGTAGGAAATAAGGGAAAACACATAAGAACTTTCTCCCCATTCTGCTGAAGAACCATGAAAAAAATGCTCTATCACCAATAAAGTGGGAGTATAAATGGATCAGTGAATTTGAAGAGGAAAAGTTACAGAAAAGGATGATCCAGAAAAGATTTTTTTTCCTCATGAGAAAAGGACTTGTTTCATTAGATTAGAAAAGTGAAGGATGAGGAGGAATAGGATTGCTGTCTTTAGACACAACAAGGAAATGAACACAACGGAGAGAAAATAACCATTTGAGCTAAAGGAGTACATTGGCACAAGAACAAATAGACATAAGCTGAACATGAATAAATTTAGATTTAATTTAGAAATGGGCTCTCAGCCTTCCTGCCTATCAGATTTGGTAAAGGTCTCTCATTGAAAATAATGCAGACAAAAAGAGCTTGAATACTTATAAGAAAAATGAGTAAGTTTTAAAAAACATTGAATAGCATAGTGCTGCAAGAGATTGATTTCATAACCTAGAAGCTTTTTCCCTAGCTTCTTTGTGCTCCTGTTGCTTCCCCTTTCTCTACTCACCGTGGAGAGCTCACAAAATGAAGATATAAACCCAAAAAGCAAAAAACCCCCAAACAACGAGAATTTAGTGAGACACACATAGTTATGAAGGATAATGGCACCACATTTGTTATAAAAATGTTATGAATTAATAACATTTCAACTTGACCTGAATATAAATCTGAAAAAAAAACCCCATAAAATATGTAGGTCTTGGTAATTCTCTTGGTATCAATTGGCACTGTCTCATTCTCAGGCCATGACAAACATTGTCCTGCTAACTGAAAAAATTACTTTAAGGGTCAGTAGGATCTGGCCCAGTGCTATT
Source organism: Daphoenositta chrysoptera (assembly GCA_013397915.1). Classification (NCBI taxonomy): domain Eukaryota; kingdom Metazoa; phylum Chordata; class Aves; order Passeriformes; genus Daphoenositta; species Daphoenositta chrysoptera. The sequence continues at coordinate 570,842 of VZRO01008061.1, read as the reverse complement.
AAAACAGCAAGTGCATCTCTTTATACATTTATAAACAGATCAAAAGAAGCAGACCATTTTGGTGGCAGTAGTTCCACTTACTGGATGTCATCAAATTGCTGATATTTACCATTTAAAAGACATGAAAATAATGACAGGAGTTAAAAGTGTTCTCTAAGTACTTAATGGTAGCTCCATGCTATAGCTGCTTGAAAAGACACAAATACCATTAAAACCCACCAACCGAACCTTTATAAATTACTGCTGAGTGTAGAACAACGCTCAAGTTAATTGACTTTGCATTTTCAGCAAGCACTTTGCCAAGTAATTATTATTTATCTTACAATGGTTTCAATGCAAATTGATGGTGCATATTTGCTATTAATCTGAAGTCATTGCAAAAACAAACAACAATTACTTTCTGAAATTACCACAGAAAACAAAGAGAAAATAGTCTTGTCACTGGTTTACACATCTAATTTATTAAAAAAAGAAACAAACAAAGAAACAACCCTAAATATTACTGTTTCTCAACACTCAGTGTCAAATTGGTATGTTAAAAAATAATGAAGCTAAGCCAAAGAAAAAACTTTTATGTGTGTACCTTGCCACCAAAACAGATGCATCAAAGATCCATATGTGCTACAGTATCTTAGTTTTCCCTCATGCTTCTGAGGAATAATCCTGGGAAAGCTGCCAGATCTCAGAATGTAGCACTTCCCAGACAAGAAGATCACCAGACCATGGAACACCAAACCTTATTTAGAGGAGACAAATGCATTTAGAATATTAATTGCTTCTCTGTAGAGGATTACACTTAAAATATCTGGGGGCAAGATTTAAAATACCATTGGGAATGATCGTTTCATATTACTGAAATGTTTGCTGGGAGACTATACTCTATAATCAGCACTTATCTCATTGGGCATTATCTTTCAACAGTAGTGAAGTTGAAATATAGAGATGGAGCTCTTTGTCTACAGCATTTGAGCTACTCCAGCTTTACAAATTACACTGATCCCCACCAAAACTCAGCTGTGATACATACTAGCCAAGAACAAAATTCCAGTCAGAATTCAGATGGGGAGAGAACAATGACTTAGAATCAAAATTAACAGTAGGGAGAGAAACCTCATCCTTAAAACAATGTCACAGGTAAATAACTTCGCTGTATTGAGATACTAGATATGTAAGGACACCCCTAAAGTGAGAAGACACATTCTGTAGCATTTTTAACAGATCGGTGACCTAAACAGGAATCCTTAGAATCCCTTTTGGTCCAGCCTAGGAAATCGGAGCAGGAGGGTCAGTGGTTAAACTGACACTGCTGTAAACACAGCCACGGGGACTGGCAGGAAAGCAGCACCCAGAGATTCCCCTGCACTCAGCACTGCTGGGAGCATCCCCGGGGGCTGTGATCCCACACGCTGCAGGCTGCTGCATGCACCTGCTCGGGATGAAAAGAGCAGACCCACACTGACCCATTCACCCCTGTGATTCTCTTTCAGCCAGGCCAGGAACTGTGCCTTGAGGAAATTCAGGGAGTTGCCCCAGTGGAAAACCTTTTCTTCATTATTTATTTATTTATTTATTTCCGGCTTAGCCACCAGCTGCCTTCCTTCTCAGTGCACCTGCTCTGACCTCACTCATCTTATAGATACGCCAGGTGCTACAAACCTTCTTGCACAGCACAAGTTAAAATCCAGTCTTGCTCTTTCTGTGAATCATTTTTAAGCAACTTGTTTTGCCACTTCTAGGTCTCTGTTATATTTAAACGATTTCTAGCTTACCTTAGACCTTCCAGAAAAAAAAGAAAAAAGAAAGAAAGAACCTATCTCATCTGTGTCAGCCTCTTTGCAATTCCAGCTGTCTGGTCATATAGCTACTTTTCCAATGGGCTGCAGTACCCTGAGTGATACCTTCATGTTACCTAGTCAGCAAAGATAGATTCCTTTCACAATGCAGTGACCATTTCCTAAACCACATCTGAAAAGTGAAATTATTGTGGGATAGATAACTCAAGATGTATAGCAAAATCTTATCTAGGGATTTCAGTTTACTAGATAAATCTGTTGAAGAAGAGAAAAAAAGGGGCACTGAAGTCTTGAATAGATATCTTTTTCTATCAATATCCATAATGTAATACATGTTAGTGGTGCAGTTCATGCCTGACATTACTCAGTTGAAGTAGCTTTGAATTTGACTTTTATACACAAAGATACAATTACACACAGTTACACACAAACCAGGCTGAATTCACCACTCCATGCAAAATAAATAATAAGCACATAGAATAGGTATGCAAACTGAAACATTTTTCTGAGATAAAATAAAAATATTCAGTCACAGGAAACCAAAAGTCCATGTGTGAGGGTATTCCTCAGTGCTGCACTGTTTGGTATGAGAAGACACATTATGCTGCCACTGGTTGCATTGTTTTGCCAGTTGAAATCCAACCATTCTCTGAAAAAAAAAAACCCAAGCACAACACAGAGCATGATATGCAAGATAGTAATGTAATATATGAATTCTATTAGACTTTTAGCTGGCATTGGAGACAAGATATTGATTAAAATCCTGTTTTCTCCCTGACACAACAACAGGACGTATCTCAGTATTGGTACTTCATTAACATTTCTGATGAGCTGGCTAATTGAACAATGACAAGAGGGGACAAAGGATGCTTCACTCCCGTTCTCTTGTGTCTATACATGCAGGGTTGGATGTGGGCTGAGAAAATTCTGTTTGAAAGAATGCTTCCAAAAGCTGAAAATAATTTCTCTTTTCTTGGCTTTTCATGCTGTGCAGTATTTAGTAATTTTATTCTGGAAAAAGGTTGCTCTCGTCTGGAAACCTTCAGACAACTGTGTTTTGATTCCTCAGCCAAACTCACTGCATGAAAAGCTTGGAAGAGAGATTTGTTTTCTTCTACAGGTTTATTTGTTTGTTTGTATTTCCTGAATAGCAAATACATAGTACTAACACGGGGTGCTGGGCAATCTCCCTGGTATTAATACATACAGTTCCTCTTTACCTGCATGTTAACTAAAATATTCAGTCCAGATTAACTTCTACTGTGCACACCCTGGATATATTCAAGCAATGTGAAAGGAATTTTGATGTACATTGTGGCCTTTTGGAGGTTGTAGGTGTTATGAATCACTTCATATCAAAGAAACAAGAATATATTTTTTACAAAGACTAAAAGGGTGTTACAAAGACTAAAGGGTGAATGTCAGATTTCCTTCTGCACTGAAATTAGTTTTGTGTTGTATAAAACTATGTGAATTATTTTAGAAAAAATTGGCGTTATATATAAATATACATAGTGATTTAAGCATTGTCTAAATCCCTATAAGCTTGAAAAATCAGTTATACACTCACAGTACTGGGATTTGACTTCGCCTATGCTGTAACAAGGACTAATTTTTAATCATAACATAATTTGTGCTATGTTTCTGGGGTGATTTAATTCAATGTCAGCATTATGGAGAGAGATTTGATTTGGACATTGAATTTTTTCAGGCTGCTCTCAGGAAGGTCTAAAAGACTGAGGACAAAAAGAAATGAGATTCTCTATCTGAACATATGTTTGCATTCTGTTTAGGGGTTTTTTTGCACCATTTCTAACATATTTTTGTAAAGAGCACAACAGTGTAAGGCAGAAGCAGAGTGCTGAGCTGATATTTGGAATAACCCACTACACTTTTCTGTCAGTGTTTCAGCTTTACTCCCCTGAAGCACTGATCAGATTTCTAATTTGTTAAGAGCAGAATTAAACCACGGGGATACTATCTGTAAAACAGGTGTTCAGATGTCCTTCTAAACTTCCAGAAACAGGGTACCATTCAATTTCTTAGGAAATACATAGTTCAATGGCATGGTTTCTCTTGAAGCAATCTATACTGCACATAATATAAATAGTGTATCTTTCCTGAGCTTGTGATGAGCTGAATGATCATCAGCTGTTTGTGAAACAGAAATCTCTGGACTGTACCCTAAGTAAGCCAAATCCTGTGCCTTGCTTCTAGCAGCAATTTTTTCATGCAGATATTATTTGGCAAATCCACAAATCTAAAATTAAATCTTATTTTTGCAAGTAGAGCTATTTTATGCTGAAATAAGCCGAAATTATGTTAGGTGATTATCCCTGGGTTTGTTTGGTGGTTTGTTTAGTTTTTTGTTTGTGAAATACAGCCATTGGTTTAACACATTTCCATTCCACCTTTGTTCTCAGAATGTGGTTAATAGTGATGGGCCAGCTGGCTTGCCCACAGTGAAAAATTTCTGTACAGATTCAGAAGCAACCCCCATTTTAACAGGTCCCATACCACTTCTACCAGTTTTAGAGGTTTCCACCAAGTCTATCTCACCAGGGTACCCTGCCACATGCTCTACACATCTGTGTTTGCAAAAAAATTGGGCCAGTCTCTAGGGACAGATACTCCTGGCTCCTGGTTTAGCACATCTCTCTCTAATCTCAGGTTTCCTGGAGTAAACACCTGTGTCTGAGGGGAGCTATGGCAGATAGCCATAAACTCCTCTAAAGGAACAATGAGAAATGAGGACTTTGTGTTTTATAAAGCTCAGCATGATAACTCTGGGCAGATCTCGTGTACTCCAAATAAAAGTCATCCTCACCCCATGTTTCTCTTCCTTTTGGCCCAGCAGCATTAAATGGAGAAATATAACTCATACATATTTCTCTGACAGGAAAAGTTTTTGAAGAGCTTGTACTATGGTCCCAAAACCCCATAAATTATATTAACACCGAGACAGACTTACAGCATAAGGCATTTATATTTGTGTGTTGGGTTCTTTTTCTTTAGAAATGTTTAGTGTTAACTGAAACCCAACTAGTAACGGTAGTGTTCCTTTTGAAATGATATCTACTAGTTCCAGAAAGATATGACTGCAACGTGCAGGGTGGGTGTTTCAATATGTTTTATGTTGCCATGGTGTGCCTTTATATATATGCGTGTGCATATATTTATTTATTTATTTATGCAAGGACACAAGTGTGTCCATTTAAAATAATCCTTGTCCATTTTATAAGAAACAGATTCAAGAAAACCTCTTTTTTTTTTTGCCTTCTGTCCCTCTGAAAAATATCTAAGAGCAGAGAAGCATGGCCAGGAGTTCATCAAATTTGGGACCTGCAGGAGGAATGAATGCAGGAAAATGAAAGCCTTAAGAACCGTTGTGCTTACGGGAAACAACCAGGTTGGAGGTGTGAGCCCTCTGTGAGCTCAGCTGTCATGATGCCACATAATAGTTGCAAACATAATCAGCTTTTTTCTGGAAGGCAATTTAGTTGTTTCTGCACAGAAATCAAGCTGCTTTCTGGGTTCAGATTTCATTATGTGTTCTCACCAGGACAAGTAAAGTGGACCAACCCTAAGTGCCTTTTACCATCATGAGGAAAGACTGCACACTCAAGAAGACCATTTGTTGTTTGGTTTTGGTTTGGTTTTTTTTGTTTTTTTTTTTTTCACCAGACAGTCACTCCACAAAGCAGATGCTCTGATAATCTAAAACTCTTCAACTGTTTAAAGTAATTCATGAAGACTTAAATTACAATGGCACAATTTGTATCCCTTTACTGTAGATCTGCATCATGGCAAGTGGTGTATCTGTAATAATTCTAAATCAACTTGTCACACAACTGCTTAACTTCATCTGGGTATTATATCCTGCACATTAAAGGAATGATCCCAGCCTTTAAGATCCAAAAGATAAAATCAGATTTACCTGATTTGTGATCCTTTGTAACACAGTGTCGATGAAAGCTTAGAAACGAGCCAGAATGGTGCTCAGTCTTCAGTCTTGTTTTATTCTACTTTGTGCACAGTTCTTTCTTTGAGTTTTGAGTGATATATGAAAGCCCATAAAATTGGACCAAAGATACACGTAAGTGGTATTCAGGTTTCACTTCTAGATGGGGACTTTGCCCTTCTGTGGATCTGACAAATGTACCTCTCTGTCTGCCAGCCATTTCCTCTGGTAAAGCTTTTAAAAGGGCTTTTACCAATCACTGCTGGTGTTCCTAGGAAGAAAAAAAACTCTGTGCAGCATGAAGGGAAGCACCTGAATGTTTCAGTGGCATCTGCCTGAAGGGATATGTCAAAGAAGAAATGTTCAAACAACAAGATTTATTAAAGTAAATGTCCAATATCTACCACAGAAAGCTTGACATGCCTTAACCACAAACCACTTGGGAATATTCCCTTATTCTCTTTCTCACTCTCTGTTCTAAATCTGGATTTATATGTAGAAGGAAGGAATGATGACTGAGGTCTGATATGACATTTATCTTCACAAGTGAGAAGACTAATAAATCATCAATGACATTACCACAAGTGAGTTCTGAGGTCTGCTCACAAGTGAAGATAAATGGCATAACAGATCTAAACCAGCATATATTACATGAAATGCCTAATAAGTCTCACTCTCAACATAGCTGGATTTGACGAAGATGACTGAACTTACGTTGCATTTCAAATTCACCATCCAAGGAAAAAAGAAATTAAATTAGCCAGCCAAATAAAATCACCTCTGAAACAACCTTAGTACATTCCAGTTTTTTGCCATGCTACTGCTCTGCATATCTACCAGGAGCCACGTGGTACTAAAAATCAATTTAAAATGCCTTTACAAAACACAGTATCAACTCACTCTTCAGTGCATGAAACATACCTAACTTTCATGCCTTGGACAATATCACATGCTTACAAAGCCATGCCTGCATGTTCCTGAAATATGTACAACTAGCTTTTATTTTAGGCTTTACAAAGGATTGCCAAGTTTTCACAACAGCTTGTGGCCTTCCATAGGGTCAGTGGTGGCTGCGTGATTGAAAAGCTGAGAGGTTTTAGAATTCCTAATTAATTTAATGGTACAATATTCCTTCTAGAAAGTGAGATCTACAACTGAGATATGCCAAAAGCATGTCTGATCCAGGGGCTGGCAGTGGAATTTTAGGCAGTGTATAATAATAAACTGGGAAAAGAGATTAATACTTCTTCTGGCTTTTTAGCAACTGATGGCTGAGAGGCTCCCTGAGCTGGAGATAACATCTGGACCATCATGTCGAGAAGGGAGATGTTTAATTTGTATTACAGCATTTAAAAACTAAACTCGAATACTAATCCTAGCTTATTCTGGTGATCCTACCAAAATTCTGCAGTGGAAAGAAGCTCATTTGCAGTTGAATTTTGTCTTGCGTGGAATTTTCAGGTCTCAAAGCTAGTTTCTGAAAATTTGAGAGTGACAGAGTTGTAGGTATATGAAGAGTAACGTTGCATAAATGTATATCTTAAATCTTGTCCAGCTGCATAAATCATCATGCCTTTGCCCGTTCTCATACAGTCCTGTCCAATTTACAGATATTAAAATGTCTCCAAGTTTATTCTCAGGTTTTAATCTAAAAATCTCCTGGGGTAATATTCCACTTAGAAACAATTTCTCTGCAATAATATTGTGTTTCACATTCATTCAGTGTACTTGTAATCAAGTGCCCTCACAGTAGAAGATAGTCAGAGTTGCATAGAAACTAAAGAAAACTGTGCTTTTCACATTTCTCATAATGTATTACATTGTGGCCATGTTCAAAATTAGCAAGAATCCAGGTGAGTGTTAATCAAAGTATTCAGCAGCCTGCAAGGATAAGTACAACAGAAATTAAACATGAATCTAGAAGTGTTATGCTTATAAGTCTAGAATTTAGTTTTTGTAAAGGTAATCAGAAACTAAGATTAATGAAAACATTTCTCATTTGCTTTCCCAGACCGGTTGTAGAGGACTGAGTAAATGGGGTAAAAAATTGGAACAAAATTTAAACCAGTTGCAAACAAAATTAGAAAAGATTCACCTGTTTTCATTACCAAGGTTAAGACATGAAATTATCTGGGAAAGAAGTAACTAGATGAGAATTTAAAGTAATCATTTTTATTGATATTTCTGATTTCTAATGTTATTAAGAATTTTTATATTAAACTTTTTCCTTTTGAGAGCATTTGAATAGTAATACAGAAGTTCTCTCAGAGAGGAGGTGGAAAAAGAACCTGTTGGTACACAGCTAACACGGGTTTGAGAAATCCTGTGTACCTTAGGCCAAGCATTAAAAATGAACTAAATCAATCAGTAGTAACACTTGTAGATTTTTTTTTCTTTCATACTCTTTAAGGCCTTCAATTGTGCTCAGGTTCTGGATTAAAACTTGATTTTTTAAAATAAATTTGACAGCAAGATAAGCATATGGAACCAAATCATTGAAAGATAAGAAATATCAAGAGAATTCTTGCTTAAACATAAAGAATGAGCAACACTTAAAATTTAACTGGAAAATTGCTAAATTTCTTCAGCTGAGATTTTCTCTGTATGTATAAAGATGTGAATTAGCACATATTAGCATATATTACTGTTTCTGCTACTGAAAGATTTTTTAAAACTTTCTGTTTCTGTTACGAAAACAACCTAGATGATAAATAGCTCTTTGGATTTCTCTGGAAGAACTGCAAGACAAGGAGAGGGTGTTCTGAAAATTGCAGTTGTGAATGACAAAAGAAAAGGCCCTCTGAGAATTTTCAATATTTAAATAAGAATTTATTTCTTCCTTCGTCTTCTGTTAAAAGTAAACAACAGTAAAAGTGCTACTAAATTCTTTCCCACCCTTCCACTTCTGGGACTGTAGCAATCACAGCATTCACAATATAGGAAAATAATGCCTTTAAAAAAATATATTAGATAGTTTTCCTGACATGTTTAACTAAGTTATTAACTATAGAATTATGTAACATTCTGAGTTGGAAGGGACCAAATAGGATCATCGAATCCAACTCCTGTGTCTGTGCAGGAGACCCCAACAATCCCACCATGTGCCTGAGAGCATTGTTCAAACACTCCTTTAACTCTGTCAGGCTTGGTGCTGTCACCACTTCCCTGGGACCCTGTTCCAGTGCCCAGCCACCCTCTGGGGGAAGAACCTTTCCCTGATATCCAAACTAATCCTCTCCTGACACAGCTTCAGGCCATTCCCTTCGGCCCTGTCACTGTCACCACAGAGCAGAGGTCAGTGCCTGTCTCTCCACTTCCCTTCATGAGGAAATTGTAACTGCAGTGAGGTCTCCCCTCAGTCTCCTCTGCTCCAGGCTGAACAGACCCAGTGCCCTCAGCTGCTCCTCATGCGGCCCCTCAAGGCCCTTCATTGTATTTGTTGCCCTTTGGACTCTCTCTAATAGCTTAATACCTTTCTTACATTGTGGCACCTAAAACTTCACCCAGTACTCAGGATGAAGAGGAGCTTATTGGTACTCATGCAACAATTCAATAGAGTGCCCTCGGGACTGAAGCTCACAATTTCCAGAGGGAAGATGAAATATAAGCTTTAGTCTTAATACCGAGATATTTCCTTCAATTTTCATAAATCTCCTTTATTTGGCTTTTGGCTCTGCCAATAATGAGGCTTCCCAGAAAAAAAAAAAAAAAAAAAA
>VZRO01008061.1:539264-560286 GCA_013397915.1 Daphoenositta chrysoptera | reverse complement strand
ATTTAGCCAACAGTTTTGACCAGTTTCTCATCATTCAATGATTCAGCTCTAATTCTCTTTCTTTGGGTTACTTTTAATATGTGGACAAAATTTTTACCTTATACAAAAACACTTCGAAAGAAAGATGCATATATATATATGTATATATATATATATGTACAAAGATATACACACAATTTAGAGTACAACACATGAATTTTCCATTAATACCCAAACTATCTGTGTCTGTGTATCAAGCTAAGCATTAATGGGCCCACCACCACCAGTGAGACATCTGGTAAGCCTCTGCTGCCTGAGCTGATTTTGGTCAAGTGGGAGAGGATCATCCTCCACTGTCCCTTGAAAAGGGTTGGTTCTTAATGCTTCTACACATTAATTGCCTGCATTTCTTGTCCCTTTGTGTGGTTTTTAAATAAGTTTTCAGGTCAGTGGTTTTTTTCTTTCAAGACATTGAGCTGCTAATTATTGTTTTCTCAATTGTCTGTCTAGGTTTTAACTTGCCTTATGTTGTGTGGCTCTGACATACCCCCCTTCCAACAACAGCTTCTTAGTAAAGCTGCACCAAGGTCATGGAGTTGTGCTGCAACAAATCAAACCCTGAATAACAGGCAACTCAGTCCTTGGGCTGAAGGTTATAGAGTTGTCAGCCTTTTAAAACAGATTGTTTCCTTGTCTCATTCTCTTATATTTACCATATGTAAAAAATAGCATGCCAGCACTTGTCATATCATGCACTGTCCCTATTATAATAAACTTCACAGGTTATGATTAACTTCTGTCTAGTGATTCTTCCTCTGTGAATCAGTTACATGATGCTTTTCTCTTTTGATACAAAACACATCACTGGGAGGCTAACTTTTACTTCACCAGATTATTGCTACATCCACTGCCTTCAGGTCATAGCCCATAACTTGGAAAACATTGCCTGCTGCCAGAACAGCCCATACTGTCATAAATCGTGTTAAGAAAGAAAAAGAGAGTAGACAAGATCAGGCCTCCCAAGTCCTAAGGACAAATTAGATGTTGAATCTGAGAAGTATTAGAAATTCAGTAAGGAACCAGATATTTCCAAAGATCCATTGAAATTGAGCCATAAGCATGGAAGTTTTTCACTAATTGTAGCTGGAAGGAAAGGTAGAGACATTTTTACACCTAACCTGTATAACTCCACTTATGCCTAAGTGCTCAATTGAATTTCTTATTAACTCAGTCTTTAGAAATCAATTAATCAGCATCAAAAGCAACCCTATTGTCTAGAACAACTTCAATCCAGCGCTCTCCCCCACTTCTGAAAAAAAAATCCAATTGCCTCTTAGAAATTCTTTACATTTGTTGCAAGCTCCCTTAAACCTTTAAAAAAATTCTACTCAGCATTTGAAATGTGATCTTTTTAGAAAAAAAAAAACCTTAGTGTTTGCAAACAAATGCAGTTACTTAATATTATTGCTACACGTTTGTTAATATTTGGTAATTTCGATCAAAAGATCACTTTTTCAGCTGCTTGTGATTTTGGCAAACCTACTCAGGCACATAACTTTTCTCTTACTGGATCTCATGCTCACACAGGTGTATCAGAAAATTTCACACAAAGGAGTTTAGCAATTTCATAGGAAAGGGGAACATGCTGTTTCACCTTCCATCCTCTCTGCAGCAGATATACCTCCCATGTTTCTTAAATTTGGCATAACAATTCCCCGTCTGTTAAGAATCCCATGTGAGCATTTGTCCTGTGTTCCAACACTCGCAGTTTTTGCACCTTTGCTGGACCATCCTGAAGGTCCCTGCCCCTGAGCAGGGGTATCACACCTTGTCCCCACACCGTGCACAGACAGATTAGGGCTGGGGATTGGTGGGGTCAGAAGGAGGGAAGGGGAGAGGAGGGAGAAAGTGGGAAGCTGGCTGGGATATAAAACACAGGCTGAACTCCAACACTGATCTTTCCCTTTATCTGTAGTCCTCTGGCCTCTTTAGTTACATAACAGGTACCTGGAGATAATTTCAACATTTCTAAATTTACTTTTGCACTAAATTATGATAAAAATCACAACCCCGCTATTGTATGGAGTGAAATATTCAGAAGTATTTAGACTCAGAAAGTTATCTATAAGATGGAATTGTAATGCAAGCTAATAGCATCCTGTATTCACCTGAGTATATGCAAGTCACACAGCTACAAAGTAAAACATTTAAATATTGCTGGAACTGCATTTTCAACCAAAAATTGTTGTTGAACTGATTTAATATGTCCCTATATAAAGGATTAAAATCTCTTTTTATGAACAGTTTTCAAGTCTGCTGCCTTCAATCTATTGTATTTAAATACAGCCTCTGGCTTCTTTCACTCAGGTTGCAAAGTCCTTCCTCGGGCAGAATTTCCCATTCATGTGCTAGAAGGCTTTTTGCCAGCTGGATGTTAGCAGAGTACACAGAAAGGAACCAGCCAATTCCTTACAATATTTGCTCTAATCTTTATTCTCTCTTTCATATTACTTCTCTTCCTTCTGTTCTCTGCCTCCATGGAATTCTAAATCTTCATACAGGTCTCAGGTTGTTGATAATGTGGAGTTATTATAAGGCATAAAATCCCCTTTCCCTAGCCTCACTCTCCAAAGGAAAAGACTGACTTTAAAACTTCTACACTTAAAAATCCCCAACCCAAATCCCAACTCCCCAAAAAAACAAACAAAACCAACCTTAAACCAATAAATACACAAGAACTAGGGCTTGAGGATTTCTATTTTGATAGTCTGGATACGTTTTACCTTTTTTTTTTTTTTTTTTGAGCTTTTAATTCAATTTAAAATTTTTACGATTATCTGGAGAGTTCAGAAATTACTTCCTCTCTTTTTACTCTCACTCCATGACATGAGTTTTAAAGAACTGTAGCTTGGGGGGGGAAAACAACAACATTGAACACTTTAAATCATGAAAATGTATGAAAGTTCACAAAATTGATCCATTTACTGAATTTCATTTTCTGTAAACGTCTGTTGCTGTTGTCGCTATCAAATGTTTAACACTTAGGTAGTGTCTTGCAAGCATTAGGAAAATAAGTAATATTAGTATCTTCTACATATTAGAAATGGTTCATAAGAAGAAAACTGGCTGAACATGAGCCAGGAATGTGCCCATGTGGGCAAGAAGCCAGTGGCACCTGGCCTGTACCAGCAACAGTGTGGCCAGCAAGACCATGGCTGTGACTGTCCCTCTGTGCTGGGCACTGCTGAGGCCACAGCTCAAATCCTGTGTCCAGTTCTGGGCCCCTCACTGCAAGAAACACACTGAGTGGCTGGAGCACGTCTAGAGAAGGGCAAAGGAGCTGGGGAAGGGTCTGGAGTTTGATGAGGAGCAGATGAGGGAGCTGGGAGGGCTCAGCCTGAAGGAAAGGAGGCTCAGGGGAGACCTGATCATTCAGTACAACCACCCGAACAGAGGGTGTAGCCAGGGTCGGTCCCTTCTCCCAATTAACAAGTGACAGGACAAGAGGAAATGGCCTCAGGTTGCGCCACAGGAGGTTTAAATTGGGTATTAGGAAACTGAAGGGGTGGTCAAACATCAGAACAGGATGTCCAGGGAAGTGCTGGAGTGAACATACCCAGATGTGTTTCAAAAACATGTAGATGTACTGAGGGATGTAGTCTACTGGTGGCCTCAGCAGTACTGTGTTAATCATTGTACTCAACAACCCTAAAGGTCTTTTACAACCTAAATGCTTTTCTGATTCTATGATTCTAAGAGATAATCCTCTATGAGGGCTGCAGCTGGGACCAGGTGAAACTAGAGGAGAAATTCCTCGTTGCCTATTCAGCCCCAGTGTGCTGCCTGGAGGTACGGGCTGTGTCCTTCTCACGGGTCTGTCTCCAGCCCTGAGCCTACTCCTGGCCCTGGAAATCCAGCATTGTTGGGTTACACCATGGGTGTTATAGAAGAAGGCCTACAAAAGCATCTTCCCTAGGCCCAGTGGTAACCATGGAAACACTTCCAGGTCACCTGAGATGAGCTAGAAAAGAGGACTATGGGACAGTGACCTTCTTGACCAATGGCCCGGGAAGATTGTGATTAGTGGCCTTATATGGAATTATTTATACCTTACCATAATAGGTAATATCTAGGGAATACTCCAGGTGACTGGGTGAAATCCTGGGATTTGATCTTCCTGTTTATATGAGGTTATATCCTGTTTGTGGACTGGTATTTAGGTAACCTGAGCTGCGCAATGAACGTCTTTGCACTTCTCCATCTGGCATGCAAAGTCCTTGCCCAGTGTGATTGCTGCACAACAGCAGGCACATCCAATCTGTAATAATGCCCAGGGAAGGGCAGATTCATCACACGTAACCATAGAGCCCAATATTTCCACATCTGTGATAGAGGCTGTTTCTGAACAGGCAGTAAATCTGTCCTCTTGCTCTTCCACACACAAATCTTATTACTTTCAATGTCCTCCAGTGATACTGGTACAAAGTAATAATTCTTGGAGGCCAGAACTTGCAGCCTGCAATGGGAAAAGCCCCTGTAGCACAGGCACTGTTTCCAAATAAGCTCAACTGGATCCACCTGAAAGTTCAGCCCTAGCACCTATTGCACTCCCAGCAGGCTATAAGAAGGGTTTTAATAGCCACTGGTGTGTGTCTAAAAGAGAGCAGTGCTTTTAAAGGAATGAACTTTGTGTGTCTGAGGAGGGAGTGGAAGAGAAAGGTGGTAGGGAACATCATCCTGAGCAGCAAGGGCTGCTTATGCTTGAAGAAGTATATCTGAGGATAATAATCTTTTTATAAAGTTGTGTTGATTTTGGTCTTTTGGGTTTTTGGTTTTTTTTTTTAAATAAAATATTGTTACAAAAATGGTTTAAGACTTATTAATGTCTTGAAGATTTTTTTTTTAGTTTTGAGAAAGCTGTAAGTGGTAGCATGAAGCTGCTGTGAGTAGCTTCTCATGCCTTTTGTTGAACTCTGGATAAGGCATGAAAAAATTGTGGGGTTTTTGGTTTGTTTTTAGACTTGTGAGTGTCAATGTTTTATGATGCAGAAGCTATTCTGCATGACTTATTTAAAGTTATGAGAGAAGCCCTTGTCAGTTTTAGTTTTTCATATTAAGTACTGCTCCTCTCACATTGTTTTATCTGCCTACCCTTCAGGAAAAAGAAAGAGAGTATAAAAGTGAAAAACTACCACCCAAAATCTCCAGAACAAAAATGCTGTTCTGTGTTCATTTATTTTTGATTTTGTGATGAACTATAAGTGTAAATTCCATTAAAAGTGTGAAATTAAACCTTTTTTAGTTTTCTTATATAATGCTTTAAGCAGTAATTTTGTCTCCTTATTATCCTCCATTTTCCAAGACACACTTTCAGGCCTCCAGATGCTAATTATTGTAAGATATGAAATTATTAGAGTATCTCTGTTTGTAAAAGAAACTACTGAGATATCTGAATTTGGTATTACATGGACAATAAATAATTAGATGAGCAGATCAAGAGTGGAAAAAGCAGTTAAGGAGAGAATGTTTAGAAAGATGCATTTGCTGAAGCTAGTTACAAATGGCCATTAGTCTAAACAGTCCCATCTGGCAGAGATTTATAGGTATTGCAGGAGAAATAGGTTTTAAGGAAGGATTTAAAAGAGGATAAAGTGATATGATCTCCAGGATTATCAGTGACAGATGAAATAAACGTGGATTAAAAGTGGAAGGCAAGTTTAGGGGTTTTTAAGTACTCTGTACCTTTAATCCCAAGGCTTACATTGTGAGATAACCAATTTGTCTTCTTTAGTAGTTTGAAAGGTTTTGCATGAATAGTAGTAGGCTGGAGCGGTTTGTTGGTGGGCTGGAGATGTAGGTGAATGCTTTATCTGTGAAACAGTTTCCTGTTCAGGTGAAAAATCAAATTTCTGAGCACTAACAGTACAAGTTCATGGCGAGTACTTTCCAGGCAAGCTCTTACCTCTGTGTAGGTGATGGGGGTGTTGCAAATGAGTATAAAGTATAAAATGAGATAAAGAATCACCATCAACAGTATTGTCAAAGGCAGGTTTTGATAAAGTTTGTGAAAGTGTGATAAGGCTCTATGGCAAGGCTCACTCTTTTATTTGCTGCATAGAGGAAACATGCAAAGGAAAATTGGCTCAAATTCACTTTAGAATGGAGAATTGGGATGCAAAGGATAAGGGAAACCCTCCCACTGAGTCCTGAGGTTCAGAATAGACACACCCACCACCCCTTGCTTTCTGAACTCCTGAAAGAATCTAGATATTGCTGGATCCAGTCTTAGTCCCAGACCTGGTCAATAGTTATGTCTAAAGGACTTCAACAGCACTTAATCACTGATGAATTGAATGTTTAGAAAGTGATTCAACAGGATATATTATAATTGAGTCACAGTAGATTTGAAACAGCAATGTTCATACTATACTTCCAGGAGAGTATAGGGATCAATTCACACACACACACACACACACACACACATATAATATATGAATGTATGAATGTATGAATGTATCTGTCAAAAATTCTCATGGACTTCAGTGAAATACACAAACTGAATGCCTTTGCATTTCTCAGTGGACACAGGGTTGAGCCTAGAGGAATGGGGGGTATTGGCCCAGGCCTTATTATCAGCTTTTGGTGAATTTCCTCCAAGTATTGCAGACTTGAGAGCTGGTGATCTCTCAGAAGTGTCACACTCAGAAGGAGATGCTGGGGCAGCCTCCTGCCATCCAGGAGAGCTTGAAGGGCCTCACCCAAGACTGCTGTTAAGAGGGTTCAAGGTGATTGGCTTTAGTCACTAGTCAGTTTTCATCCAGGCCATAATCTGAGTTGGTAACCGCTGCAGTTTATCAAAAGTCTGGTAACAATGACACCGTTCCACTCAGGATATGATTAATGTAAGTGATGTTCCAAGGATGTCAGGGGTGACTGATTATATCTTGTTCCCCACCTTAGTCAGTCAATAATTATCCCTGGTATGAACAATTCTGCTCCCATCTTAGCCACGCAAGGTGTGGTCAAGGGACACTTCACAACTGGAACTGTTTGCAAACTACCTTTACCAATTCTGCAAAAGCTCAGCTCTTGTTGGCTGGTGTGTTTATCTGTTCAATTGTCATCATACTTTTACAGCAAAATATCAACTATTTTGACAAAGGAATGTTTCAACAGTGTTCTGTTGATTCTTGTTTGTTTTTCCTTTTTACCTCTTTTAATTTATACCCAGCCCCACCCAAGACACTTGTTCACCCCCCTGCATGGGAGGGTAAAAGTGGGAAAACTTTGAGATCAAGACAGTTTAATAGGAAAAGTGAATAATGCACATGAAAACAAACCAAAACAACTAACTAATTCACTACTTCCCAAGGGCAGGCAGGTGTTCAACCATACCCAGGAAAGCAGGGCTCCATCACATGGAATGGTGGCTTGGGAAGACAAATGCCAGTACTCTGACTTCCTGACTTCTGTTCCACCTTCGTTTTTCTTCTTTCCACAGCTTTATATGCTGAGCCTGACACCACCATAGTTATGGAATATCCCTTTGATCACTTGGGGTCAGCTGTCCCAGCTGTGTCTCCTCCCAGTTCCTTGTGCACCCCCAGCCCCCTCACTGGCGGAATAGTCTGAGAAGCAGAAAAGGCCTTGACTCTGTGTAAGCACTGCTCAACAATAATAAAAACCACTTTTCAGCACAAAGCCGAAACACAGACCCCTACTAGATACTATTATGAAAATTAAATATATCCCGGACACAACTAGCATGAAACTCAATTCTTCATTCTCTTCTTTGGAGTTCTAATGAATTAATCATCTAGAAGGTGGATCTGAACAGAAATAGTTATGTCATAGTAAAGTCAGAAAATCCCCTCTAAGATGGTTTTGTTTGAAACTCTGTATGTCTGGATACTGGTCCAGTAGACAGCTGTCTTTGTGGTCTAATACCTAATATCTCCTCTTCATGTATAAACTTAAAAGGAAGGTACTGGGCTTTTGAGTTTTTTTCTTTGCCCTCCTTGAGAATACAGACCTTGCAGTCCTTCCATAAGTATCTTGTAGAGTTACATTTTCTCCAGAATTTGTTGCAGAACACTGTTTGTGGGAGTAGCTTCTACAGAAGTAGATTTTTGGATTAAAAAAAAAAAAAAAAGTGCAATAAAAGCATTCCTCAGAATAGACTATAGAATTGAATGGTGTGCTTGAGATGATACCATTAAAAAGTCCAGCATGCTAAAGAGATTTCTAAAAAGTGCTTAAGGGGGAAAACGTCTGCAATGAAAACCTGGATAATCCAAAATTATTCTGCTTTCTCCCTTTATGTGTCTGAACTGCAACAATTAGTTTGCTTTGGGCAACTTACATGCAGAAGAAGAGGAAACTGCATAACCAGAGCTGCTGGAAGTAGGGAGGGAGCAGGGAGGGGTGGGTGGGTAAGGCAGCAGGAGAGCTATTTTTAAAAGAAAGCTGATATTTTCTAATAGTGGAACCCTGCCTGGCAGCACCCTGTTCACTGCTGTTCCCTTTGGCTTCCATTTTTAGTGGTTCTATATCTGTGGTGCCTCTCTTCTGCAGTTCTGCTAGCTGCCCCTTTAAACATCCTTCTAGCAAGAAATTTCTGCAATTATCGTGTAGTTGTGACCACAAAAGACAGGTTAAATACTAGAGAAAGAGCAGGTAATGTATATCTGAAACGTAGCTGAAATAAAGTTCACAGCTGGGGAAATGTCATCTTGAGTTTCTTGACAATACACAAAATGTTTCCGTATAGGAATTGCAAACCATTCTCTGTTGTACTCTAATCAAAGAAACTGCACTCTGCAGACTCTGTGAAACAGCCTTTGAAATTCTACATCTTTTCAGTGAGTTTTAAGGGAATTATACCTGCTTCGTCAAGGAGAAATAGTGAATGAAGCTAAATATTAGTAACCTTTTGTTGTATGTGCTGTGAAGTAAAACTGGTACTAACTGTAGCTATGCAACACACATGTGGGTATGTGTACATATACCCAGGTGTGGGTGTGTTATAAAAATGCCCATTAAATAGCATATCAACCTAACCTAAACTAAACTATGCTTTTACTGGTTGCAGAGCCAAAACTCTGTTATTAAGGGGCCTTGGCATTCACAGAAACAGTTGGAATAGTTTCATTCACTCACTGGGATCCTAGATTTTCTCAGAGTGGAAGGGACTTCAAGAGATCCTCTGGACCAAATTTCTGTGGGAAAGGGAGCCTAGATTAAATTATCTAGCACCTTGTCCAGTTACATCTTGAAAACATACAGTGACGAGTACTGTATCCCAGGGGAGATTTTTCCAGCAACTGAGTGTTCTTTGTGTGGAAATAAATTTCTTTCCTATTCTGAGATGAAACTTCATCTTGTATTTGTTGTCTGCTGTTTGTCCATGTAGCTCCCTGTGAACAGAAAGCCTCTGTCCTTTTTGTACCTGCCTTTTAAGTACTGAAATACTGTTATAATTCTTCTGCCTCAGCATTTTCTTCTCCAGGGAGGGAAGGCTTAACTCCTTCAGCCTTTACTCCAGGGACCACTCCTAGACCTTTGAGCATCAAAAGGATGCTTGACTGGAATGGGATTTTTGACAATACTTAAGATTACTACTTTAAAACCTTTATATATATANNATATATATATATATATATATATATATATATATATATATAATTCTATTTCTACTTAAAGCCTCAAAGACCATGGTAAAATAAAATCCCCAAGAATTAAAAAATGCAAATTTACTGGGAGTTCAGGTTTAGTTTTAGACTCTTGAACTTTTACATTTGATGTTGTTAACCTTGTTTACACACAGGATATGTCTGAAATTTCCGCTTTTGAAAAGGGGATTTCAGGGTTACTTTTGTGAGAGCAGAAACTTTTGCTTTAAGAAATACCAGAGGAACAATGATTCCATTACAGATTGTGTAAATACTAGAGATTTTGCACAGAATAAAATAGGAAAAGTTTGAATTTCAATCTTGAAGACCAGACTTGGTTTGTGTAAAACGAGTATTGTTACAGTTACTTTCTAGAATCTCCTATTTTGTCTGCATGGTGTCTCTTTTCTTTTAAACGTAGTGATCTGAAGTATTGAACTTGTACTAACAAGATAAATTTTGAACAGTAGCTCTTCCTCTGAAAAGAATTAACAGAGTGTAAAGTCTTGTCAGATGAACAGGAGCCTCTCAAGCTTTTGAACATCATCAGCCTTAAAGCTTCAAGCCTCAACAAGGCTCCTCTCATGCTAAACAGCTTTAATTTTTTAGCCTGGTTTCCTTGAGAAAAGGAGTCTCTAATCAAATGGTCTGTCTTTCTGGCTGTGAATCAGTCTTGAGATGCTTTTAACTGAGATAGCAAATTCCAAACAAATTTGACAGGAGGGTGGAAGCATCAAGTACTCTTCTCTAAGTTTTCTGACAAGAGGTGAACAGATGGTAGAAAGAGTACCTGTTTAGCACTGTCAAGGAGGAGACAGTTATGACCTGAGGTTTATGCTTTACTAAATATTGTGGAATACAAACTGATGATCAGCTTTTTTACTTTCTTTTCCTAGTTTATTCCTTACTAGAAATCATGAAACAAAGATTTTTGTTGGATTAAGGGGTGGGTGTGTGGGTGTGTGGTTTTTGTTTGTTGGCTGGTTGGATTTTTTTGGTTTTTTTTTTTTTTTTTTTTCTTTGAAGCACTTGTAAATTATCTTTGTCAGATGCTGCATAACTGTGAAAGCATGATTGCATTTTCCACACAGCAGCAGAGCTTCCACATTCTGGAAGAGAAGTGGTGGACACGTTTTCCCACGTTGCTTTTCTCTGGTAAACTGTGTAAAGTAAGATGGAGAGTCACGCTCAGTGCCAGGTGTGGTGCATGGTGTTTTATGCAATCCTATTCTTCCACCTGCTCCATCTTTGGGTTCTGTTATAGTATACAACAGAACTCCAGCTTTCTTTTAGGGAAATCAAATCACTTTAGGAAAGGTGAGCTCCCAGGTCTAGTATTGCATGTTCAGTTTGGAAGAGCAGCCAGGCTTTTGTAGCTCTCTTGTAATGCAAATGGAGTCAAAATGTCCCTGCAATATTGATAGTTATGTGATAATACAATTTACTTTTTGAGGCAAATAACCCAGTATCTGAAAAATAGATGCCTTCTCCGAGTTGTTCGAGCTTCCCTTAGATCTCTCTACAGTCAAGGAAGGAAGATAATCAGCTAAAGACACGGAGGAACCTAAGTAACTTGCTTCAAGTAAATCATTTTCTCTAACTATCCAATTAACTTTGACAGCTAATTCTAGGAGATTTAAGTCTCTTCCTGCTTGTCTGACAATTTCACTGAAGGTTTAGCAGGTATTTTATAAACCTCTGAAAAATCTAGTTGGAAAAAAAACCCAACAGTCTGTGCAAGCCTTTCAAGGGCACTGCTCTGGAGAAGTATATCTGGAACACGTGGGGCTTGAGGGCTGTTTCTGTGTGGTGCAGGCATAATCATAGTTCTGTCCTGGATTGGCTTTAAGCTGTGTGTGGCTGCAGTGGTGCTCTGAAAGGTGATGAGGCGAGAAGCTGGCTTTTTATTCTCCCACTCCACTGCTCTGCTCATTATCATTCTCCAGCTTTTTTATGTACCTGTGTTAGCTCTTTTCAGAGTTCATTTGCAGTGACTGTCATATTGGGGAAAGTAGTGCTTGCTGCCCAGATTTTGTGTTTCAGCACAGGCTGCTGTAGTGCATGTTTGTACTGGTAACTCTGTAGTGACTGGAGCTGCAAGGGGAGGAAAGGCCACTTTGTGGTATAAACCCTTGAATTCTAATCCTTCCTAAATTAATTTTTCCTTGACAAATTGCACTTAAAACTTAAAATAGGTTTGAAGTCTACTGCATCCTTTCCAATCTCTGGATGGGAACACCAGGATGTCTAGCAGGGTTAATAGAAGTGAGTATACCTCATTACTCACTGAGTGAGCATCATGGTTTCTGCTCTCTTCAGAAGCAGCTTTCTTCTTATTCTGCTCGTAGGATCTAAAGCTGGAAACAGTACCAAGCCAAAGAACATTTCTGACTCCAGGGACTTTTCAGGCAAGGCACTAGGGTTATATAGGAGCACTGTGCTTCTGAGGATTTTCTGCTTTGAAGTGTTCTGTCCTTGGTGCCACAAGAGGATTCAGTGTGGATCTGAACTGCTCCTGGCATCTTTTTCTTAGGCTCCTTAAGGGAAGATGGGAAGTGCATCTATGTACTTTGTCATTATAGTGTAGCTCATTGCTTTTTCATGGAGGCATAGGCAAAGGCAGAGGTGAAGAAAGCTGCAGAATCATTGTGTCTGCTGAAAACCTGCAGCTATATCCGTGGGTGAGACAGCAGGTGATCCCTTAAAAGCAACAGCTTTCTGTGCTTTGTTGCTCATCTGGTCTTTCATGTAGTGGAGGTAAAAAAGCAGTAGCTAACAAGGATAGATGTGCAGTCTAAGGCAGGCACCTGCAATGCTTCATCCTTAGTTATGCATTCCCACAGCACTCGGCTGTCATCAACAGATGCTTTTCACCAGAGTGCAGCTTCCTGTTGGGTAGGGAATCTGAGAGTTGGTAGAGGGGAGTGTGGAGGTCTGAGGATAAATGAATAAATGCTGTTCCTCTGCAAAAGAAGGGAAGATAATGGAAAATGTAGTCATTGAAAAAGACAAAAGGAAGGGAAAGTGAGAAACTGTCGCCCTTGAGCCACACGCAGAATAAAGTTCAAAGAGAGGTCCAGCAGTGAAGAACAACTCTCCTCAAAAAGCAATGAACTACATAAAGGTCTGTGATAAAAGTAATCCAAGCTCTGTAAAACTCTTTACACGCCTGAATGAAATCTGTGGTCTTCTGCATAATGTCAGCAAGGGTTCTGGAATACAGCCTTAAATACAAGTATCTAACTTGGGGGAAATTTAGATATTTGAAGCCACAGTGCAACAGCTTTAACAGCAGTACTAACACGTGGGATTTTTTATTACTGTAATTTTAATAGTTTGGGGTTTAGATTGGTGACATTCTCTTGTTGACTGCTCCAAGGCCTACATATAATTTCCTCTTTCCACTGTCAGTTCTAAGGTAGGATTTTTTAATTTCTAGAATAAAGAGTTAAAGGAACAGGAATAGCCTCCATGCTTGCCAGCAACTTAATAAAGTATTGAGTAGAGAAGGAAGTGGTTGAAACAGTAAAAGACCTGTAGGAGCAAAACTACATAAAAGGACCTCAAATTTACCTCAAAGCACACTTCACTGGGGAGTGGATTTTCAGAAGAATATAAAATTAGCCCGTACAGTTGGCTTGTGGAGAAGACTGCTTAGCTACAGAGCTCAATTCTAATGCACAGTAGAGAGGAGGGGAAGAGGACAAAGACCTCAAGCAGAGGGCCAGAAGAAGGATAAGCTGATGAGAGAATATTGCTTTGAAGAAGTAGGTTAGCAAAAGGACATTGTCAACCTTTCAGTATGCTACAATTTTGCCGCATTTCACACCCTGCATGCAGATTGTGCTAAAGCCTTTACCAAAATAGAAGTCTGCAGCATGTCCTGTATCCTGCACCCTCACTCTTCTGAGGGAAGTGTGACTTGGGGTCACAGTCCTTGCTGGCATCAGCAGGTTCAGCTTGCCTGGAGTCAGTGGAGCTGAACACCTACTCTTGGCAGCAGTAGTTTGTCCTTGTAGGTTTTTTTTTCCATAGCAGAAAAACAACAATTAGGATTGCTACTATTGACAATATATATTCAATAAGGGTGATAATACAACATGTAACAATCTGGATATGTTGCTGCTTATCTCTGTTCTGTAGATTATGTTTATCATCTGCGATGGCGTACTATACTTAAGACAAAGAAAGCTACTTCTTTTTTTTCTCTCAGAAAATAATTTTGTACATGCACTGGAAGAAGAGGTTTGCTTTCCTTCTGGGTAGAATAAACTTTTTTTTTTTTTTTTTCTGAATGAATCATTTCCATCTTCCTGTTCCTGTGATTTCAGCTCTGCAGAAGCACGATTCCTGTGGATGGTAACAGGGATTATCTAGTGATTATTGCACAGAGGTGCATGCATAGAATATTTCAATACTATTATGTTAAGTACAGATGCTGCAGAAGCACAGCTTCTTGCCTTATTATTTTCCTGCTTCCTTTCCTTTCTTAATTCCAAGCTATTGTCCGTGTTGGGTTTGCTAGTGGCTGTATCTAGAGTAGGTTGGGGGGTGGGGAATAGCCACAGGGAATAGAATTCTAAAGTAGCTGAGACATAATTACCTCTGATATCTACTGTTGGCTGCCCCAGGCCTTTGATGACTGTACCCCCAACAGCAAACATGGATGATTCTGGAATGTTTGGGGCTGTCTTGAGTTTAGCATACATAGCTCTGTGGATTTTTGCAACAGGTAACAGAGGGATGTATTTCTTGAAAAACTGTGCGTCTGACACTCTTCTCCCGTGGTGCTGCTCTGAACAAATATTACTGTGTTTATTTAAAGACAGGTGGCACTACCTTAACCTTGGTCTCAGAGATGCTGTTGACTAATTACTTCTTGGCAGTGCAGTCAATGCTGATATATCTCAAGGATAGGACAAAATTCAGTTCTGTGAAAACAATAAAATAAGTTCTGGGAACAGGGAGGAGGTGGGACAGGGTGTTTGGGGCACAAGGAAGAAGAGACATGTCTAGGAGGAAACTGTGAGACATGAGCAGTTGGAATTCTGGAGGCTGTGCATTGAAAATTAAGCAGGAAGGGCTTAGTGGAGATGTCACTGTAAGGGGGGGAAAAGAGGAAGAGAGATGAGTGATGCTTGAAATGGGCAAAGCGACTTTAGGGGAGAGTAATGAAAAGTTCTGACTGCACAGCCTTTGGAAGAGCAGGCTGCTGGGTTTTCTCCCCATTCTGGACAATTTTCTGCTTATCTTGGGTCCTGCTCTGTGACTGTGGAGGCACAGACATAAACCTATGGTACAAGGTCTGTGCAATTTGTCATAATGGACTGTAGATATCTTGAAGGTACCACAAGAAGCTTTGACTAACTGAAATATCTGAAGCTTATGTTGAATCAGAGTCTGGAAAATATAAACCCGGCATGAAGGGAATTCATCAATAGATACTGAAATTTAGAATAGGTAATATGCAGGACTTGTATTCCAAAATGAATATTTATCTAGTTCTTGAGAATATCAAGAGGAGGGAAAACCAAACAAGATATGGTCTGTCTGGTTTTAATGAGCTAAAAAAAGGAAAACATCCCATTTTTTTTCTTGCTTTCTCTGTTATCTAGAGACTTAGGGTGTGTTTTTCTTCTAAAAAAGAAGGTGAGATGTAAACAAAAGGTCTGAGTAAAATGATGTGCAAGTAGAAAAAGAACACAAAAGTTCAAATAATAGAAATATATTTCAGTAAAATGTTCTGTTGGAGAACTAGACATGGCCAACACTTTTTACTCCAAAATTTACTGAAATGTCAGAATTAATTGAATACTCACTTTCTTGTCTATCAGGATAATTTGGTGTATACAAAACTATATACATTTCTTGTCCTCTCTTACCTCATGTTTTTGACAAAGCAGTCATTTTCAGACAGGTAAAAATTATGGACAGTTTCCATGTTGCAGTGCCTGCTAATGCAGTAGCATAACTTTTTTTTTTTTTCCAAAAGTGGTAAATATACAATGTGTTCAGCTTATAAAAATCCTACTCTGTATCTTTAATTGTGCTGGGCAAGCCAAGAAAATTCTGAGCAATTTGCCTTGATTTCAGATCAGGTAAGCTAACTGGAACAATTAATTCACATCTGCATCACAGTGAGGTCTGGCATCTAGAGATAGGCAGTTGACTTAAAGTTAGAAAAAGAAGCTGAAGCTTCAGTGCCACGCTGCCAAGTCTCAGATTAAGTCATAGCTCCTCCTAGCAATTTAACTTCTGGGAAGGTGGAGGGAAAGATTTGTTCTGACCTCTCTGGCTGTAAAATATTAAGGATGTCTCTGTGTGAGCTATGATGGGTCCCTGTTGTGGTCAGTGAACAGGCCTTCAAGGGGAGACTCATCTCAGCCTCTTTTAGTGTTTTCATCTGAAAAGATGTGAGTCATGCCCATGATACTCCTGTTTCTCTTCCCTGGCTATAAACCCTGTAGGATTGCACCACAGATCTCTGGATGTGAGTTAAGGTACTGTCAGGCAGGTGACTCCTAACCTGTCATGGTCTAACTGGGCATCAGAGACTGTGACTTGCCTGAGATTTGGCAACATGTCAAAGCTGGAGCTGCTGATGGTGCTTAGGTTAGGGTGTTTCTTGTCTGTAAATCATGGTGGATAAATCCCACAGTTACATGAGCATGGGTGAATTCTCCCCTTCTCACATGATGTTTGATGCATAAACAATGGTTTGTGCAATGTAAACCTTTTATTTTGCTGTCAAGTAATGGTCATAGAATTATAAAGAATGGACTTGGCTTTAAAAAAAAGCCCTGCAAGCAACGAAACAAACCCCCCAACCAAACACACCAAACCGTAGTATTTCCTGAACAAACAACAAAGTGCAGAAATTTCTGCATCAGATATAATAAACCATATTTTCAAAGTTATGTTGATGGAGTTGAAGTGTCCTTAGCATCTAACACCACTGATGTGCACATGTACAGTAAACACTTGCATAAACTTCCATAAATATCAGCGCAATATTTGAATATCTAGAAGAAATGCATTTCCATTTTGTTTGAATTTTTTAATGAATCCATTTGGCAGAGTGGAGGGATCATCCTCTTAAGCTTTAACACAAGTTATTCTGGAATGGTGATCTGTATTAGAACTGTCTGAAAAAGTAAATAGTGAGTTCAAGTACCTGTATCAAAGTGGAAAAACTTGACAAGTGTTCTTCAGGATCTTTCTTCCAAGTCATGTAAATCAGAGTTAAGACTTATTTACTTCAGAAGAATAGAATTAGTCATTTGCATATCATCATCATTATTGCTGTGGAAGTGGGAGGGAGATATAATGTTAATAACATTCACAGCTTGTCATAAATTGAGAAGAGTTGGTAGTGCCAACTGAGAAGATAACAAAGAAGCAAACAGAAATGCAAGCCAAGGTACTTAAATGTAAACTAAAAGGAGGCAAGAGATGCAAATGTGCTCTAATAGAATGCAGACTGGTGGTGGACAGTAAAGTTGGATGAATACTGAAAGTACTAAGTCTTAAATAATTACCCCCTAAGGAAATGTCAGCACTTGCAGCTGGTAAACTATTTAGATGGTTCAAACAAGTAACAGATTAGAAATGCATTTTTCTTATGCTGTAGCCACAAAAAATGGACTTAAGTCTCAAAATGGAGGCTGCAGGTATCTGTCACAGAAGAGGTCTGTCTTGGGAGAGCTCAGATGTACTGGGCACTGTAATACCTACCAATTGTTAATGGGAGAGGCAAAAAATCCTTTTAAAGTTTGAGGAATTTCTCAACATGGATTGGGTAGTAAGACCCAATCCAGTCACTCCTTTGAGACAGTAGCTCCCAGCAATTTATGGAGAAATGGTGAAACAGTTTCCAAGGCCCCAAAGAGATTGCTGTGGTTTACTGGCCAGCCCATACAAGGGGTGCTGTAATTAGGAAAGGGAATGCCTTAGTTGATAGAGTAGTAAAACCTGTGTCTTGCCAGCTTGTGGTAAAGATCACGGCAATTATTTTAGACAAGAACTTCAGGTCCAATGTTGACCATCCAAGGAAACTGTAAACTGTATTGATCAAACAGGACAAGCAAAGAACATTGGACAAAATGGGAAACAGTAGAAAATGAATACAATATGGAAAATGGGAGGGAAAACCTGTCTTACTGAAGAAATTACTGTGACCAAGTGGTTCCATGGTAAAGCTCACGGAGGACTGAAAGCAATGGCTAATCAAGTGCTGCAAGTACGGGTGGCACTGAGTGTCTATGCAGCCACTAAAATAATTACTGCCTGTCCTACATTTAAGAAATTGTGAAATATAAAGCCTATGGAAATCAACCTTTTTCCACATTCTGAAGACTGCATGTAAACCATGTTGTTATGTTCACAATATGTGGATATAAATATTTGCTAGTTGTAGGAGACCAGTTGTCAGTATGGGTGGATTTCCCAATAAGAAAAGCAGACACTAAAAGAGTAATAGAAGGTCTCCTTAAAGAAACTATTCCGAGGTATGGAATTCAAGAATCTGAATCAGAAGAAGGTTGCATTTCACAGCAGGAACAATCAATTGATTTTTATAAAAGGTTGGGAATTAAAAAGACTGCAGACCCTTATCACCCTCAAGCATCTGGATGGGCAGAAAGGATAAATTCACTATTAAGGAGAGAACAGCTAAAATTTGCACATATGAAGGGTTAAAATGGCCTGAAGCATTAAATTTAACATTATGGGACTTTTGGAATGCCCCAAGACAGTGCCTTGGACTATTGTTTGATGAAGTTATTTTTGGGAGACCTGTCTATACTAGGAACTTATATCCCAGCCCAAAACAGCTTCTTGAATGCAGATGAGCATTTGACACACTATGTCCTAAACTTACAGGAAAGTTTCAAAATTAAAAGGGACCATGATTAGTGGTACTAACCCACATCTCTGGAGATACAGGCACATGATTTGCAGCCTGGAGATAAAATTTTATTAAAAGTGTTTTCCCATAAATCTAAATTGGAACATGGGAGTGGCTGCAGACAGTCTTATTAAATTCTTACTTTGCTGTAAAAGCTAGAGGACAGGAAGCTTGGATCCATCACTTGCATGTTAAGTGGTTGCCAAAGGGTCATTCAATGGATGAACACCAACAAGTGCAGGAAGAATCCACCATGGTCACTGTTTTAAAAACTGAAATAGGTTTTATTTTTTGTCAGACCTACTTGGGTATGAGATTTCCAAGTGCCTGAGGAAATGATGGAAATCCTACATGTAAAGTTGGTAACCTTTGCCATGCTTTTTTACATGAGATAGTATCTAAATTTATACAGCCTTGTTACAAGGAGGGAACATTTTTATTTCAACCGATCAAAAACCATAGTCGAAATTACTAATAAAACTCATTGTTGGATATGTACTTTCCTTCCAAGCCCCTCAGCTTCAAGCACTCCTCTGTTAGGGATCCCTGTACCAAATAATATCTCATGGACTACGTTGTGTTCAGATATTACTTTCCACCAAGACCACACGCACTCAGAACAGTGGGAGGAGGCAGTCCCAGAAGCAAAGAACAAATATGCAGCATGTAAAATGTTACACCTGCCCCACTCAACTCATGCTCCTATAGTAATACTACTCCTGTGAGCAACCTTGATGATTGTAAACAAACAACGGGCATATAAATAACAGGAATATTTGGGGACTTTTCCATGCACCTTGGCCTGCAACTGAGGGCAAAGAGTGATCTGGGATATGTGGTAAGAGAGCTTAGAAAAAATTACCAGGATATTGGTCAGGAATTTGTGTCTTAGGAGCCTCAACTCCTAATATTTTTTTTCTCAAATTTAGCTGTGATATCAGGATCATGGTACAAACATTTGTTCATAGGACTAAATGTAGTAATTCATTAGTAGAAAGTTCAACCATATTCCACTCCTTATGTTTTTTTATCTGGTTGGGAGAGAGTGAATTAGAAAAGGCCTTAGTTAACATTTCAGTGGCAATAGAAATTCTAGGCAATAATACTGCTGATGCAATTGTGACATTCCAAAAAAAGGTTTCACAACTCTCTGAAATTTGACTGAAAAATAGAATTTCAGTAGACACTTTCTTAGCCTCATAAGGGGGAGTGTGTACAATTATTAATACCAGTCGTTGCATGTTTGTTGACCAGAGTGGGAGGATTTCTGCTGATGTCTGGAAGTTGTGGTAGCAAGTAAAATTAATGCATAAAATACTATTGGATAATACTTCAACAGCCTTACAAGAAGTATGGTCTTGGCTCACCTCCTGGATATCAGATTTAAGAGCCTGGGCAAAATGAATTCTTTATGGGTTATTGATTTTTATAATAATCTTTGTCATACTGTTTGTATTTAACATTGTAACACTTGCTATATTCAACTGTGCTTACATCTTGGAGGCTACAAATATTCTTCTCCCATATAATAAATAACATGAATGCTAATAAAAACAAAGGCATGACTTTTCTGGAGAGGACCATTATATAATTAAGACTTAGCAATAGTAGTTTGCATGAGCAGACAAAGCCTATAGATTGTGATACATGAACTATAACAACTGTATTGCAGCTGCTGAAAAGGTAACCACAGAACCCATTCAAACCAGCCTAAGAGGGGCAAAACAGGAGAGAGAAACACTTTATCTTGCAGAAAAGTATATCTTCCCCCATGAAACAACAAACAAATCAAACCAATAAGGTGTATGACCCCAGATTTTAATATAACTATTGTTCCAAACTATTGTTTCAGGGGCAGGAAACTTGGATGGTAGCAGTACAACTACGCAGGGATTTCTTTTTTCAGGTTCCCTCTTTGGAGGCACGCAGCTCAAGCTATAGTTCTATTAATAAAGTGAACTTTATAAAAAAATCTCTTCTTGGCTTCCTGACTCAGCGGGGTCCTAGAGTGTAATCCTCTTATGGTGGCTGGCATGTAAAATTTCCATAACATCAGGTCAGTCTCATGATATTTGATGGGCATATAGAAAGGTCAAGTATCAAAAGGATTATGCAGGCACAAGTGTGGAAATAAGAAAGGAGATCTCTATCCACTAAGGATAGTTCCAAAATATTTAAATTTTAAAAATCTCTTCTTTTAATTTTATTTGCTAGTCATGCCCTAGAAAAGCAAACTTTCTATCCAGAAAAACAAGATATATTTTTTTAGTTATGTATTCACATGTGTTAGATACTGGGTATAGATTTAATCAATAACTGGTAGCCCAAATATTAGAAAGCCTTATTTCCTGCACTTTCAACATGGGAAATTAGGCTTTCTCAGTTTAGTTTCTGTTTTTTAGTAATAAGTTTCTTTTTTGGAGTTTAGAGGGAGAGAGGCTGAGGGTTTCTTTCTTTCTTTTTTTTT
>VZRO01008061.1:510482-539235 GCA_013397915.1 Daphoenositta chrysoptera | reverse complement strand
TTTTTTTTTTTTTTGTTCGTTTGGAACTCACTAGATGAGTGAGTCTTTGCAGTTATAGTTTACAGTGTTGGTATTCAAATGTGATTAACTGAATAAAAATATCCAATAGGACACCATGGTTTAGAGTCATGCTTTGCAATTCTAAATTTAAAAAAATATTTTTTAAAATTGTGTGACATTGTTATGCTATATATCATGGGATTTTTCTTTAATCAGAAAATAATTTATGTGTGTTTAAGATAGATTCTCCTGACATAAGTACTTACACTCAAAGTTTGTTTAAAGAACTTGTGAAACTACATGTGTAGAAAATACATCTGTACAAATACATGTGAAAAGCAAATTATTAGCATGCAGTCTCTAACCCACTATGTAGCTCTATTCAAGTAAGGATCAGATTTCCCAGGTCAGTTGAAAGCAGAATTCTTATTTTCCCAGGTTTTGATTCTTCTGTGAACTTTAGGAGCTGCAGATTCTGTATCCAGGCTGACGCCTGATCTTCCACCTGAGATGTTACTCCCCACTAGAGTGGTGGTGGTGTGGGTAATGCATAGTTTCTCTATTAGCACTTTCATTCTAAATTGACTCAGCACTATGTTTCTCATATCCCCAAGTGACATTCTGTCCTTCAAAAAGTGAATAACTTATGAAAAGTTTTGCCCTAATGTAAGCTGCCCTTTTCCCACCTTCCATGGAGAAACTTCCCTGGGTTTATGACTTTTAAGAACATAATAGACAGAGGGAGGTCAAGTGATTAATATATACGTCCTGCATAGCAGTGATAGTGTATATGGACACAATCTGTGGTGGCAGGGTATTTATTTTTTCCTATACCAACAAGTTGTCTGAACATGATGCACTTAAAGTCTCATAGGTATTCCCTACATGTGCATGCACCTTCTATCTTTGCAAGTGAGATTGTGAATTTTTCAGAGCTGAAAAAATTATTTGCTTTTCTTCTGTTCATATAAGTCCTGAAGCAGTACACACATTCACAAAGTTTATCTCAGGGATGATGTCTACAGGTTGCTGAAGGCAGCGAGGCGAGGTGCTGAATGCAAGTTGCAGTATCTGTTACTACTTTTAATGTCAGGGTAAAACCAAGAAGTAAGATGGGGAGCATATCTTGACCTGCTAAGGATGAAGAACTAAATAAACTGACTTCAGCCTCCAGAGTTAGAGAAGGTTGAGTGGAGACAGGGCAGTAACCTTCCAGTATCTGAAGGGAGCCTGCAAGGAAGCCAGAGGAAACTTCCTCAGGGACTGTAGTGACAGAGCAAGGAATAATGCACTCAGACTAAAGAGGGAGAATTTAGGTTACATATATGGAAGAAATTTTTTGCTATGCGGGTGGTGAGGTACCAAAACAGGTTGCCCAGAGAAGCTGGGGATGGCTCATCCCTGGAAGTGTTCAAGGCCAGGTTGGATGGGGCTCTGAGCAATGTGGAAATGTCCCTGACCATGGCAGGGGGTTGGAACCAGGCTGACTCTAAGGTCCCTTCCAACCCAGGCCACTCTATGATTCTAAAGCCAGTATTCTACAGGAAGCATTTCATGTTCTTACACACTGCTTGAATGTTGCAGTTAACAGTCAACAGGCAGAATTTTACAGGCCATTAGTCTATAAGTGAATTATTGCCCCTGGGTGTTGTAGAAATGAAAAACATTATTTCATTTTAGAAATGCTCTTTTCTTTGCAATTAAAATTTCATTATGATATTTAGACACATCAGTGTAGGACATGTGCCTTGTAACTGAATCAGCGTTAAAAGATTTTAATGTTGCCTTTGGAGCAGTTGGTCTCAGGATTTATAATCGACAAAATGAAAGAATTTAGACAAAGGATAGAAGCTACTATTGTCTGAAGTAGTAAATGATTTTATGTAATTGTGAAGTTTATCAAAATACATATACCCAAGAGCCCTGAAGACTGTTTAAATCATATGTTGCAAAACTGAGGTTAGCCAGGGAAATTGTAAACGTTTTAAAATATCCTCAGAATGAATTCAGCTATTGTGAATCATTCATCTGTCTGCCATCCACGGAGGCTAGGAAGGTTTCACAGCCTTTGGAGACTGTAAAATACAATTTATATATTAAAATTGGACAAAAGAGAAAAGCCACGCTCAGAGCATGCAAACAAAGCAAACCACAAAAGCCAGAGCTTTCAAATTTAAGTAAGTAATTTAAAAGATGCTCCTGCTTTTGAATTTTCAGGGTTTTGTCAGCATATATCTGAGCCATAATGCTATTAAATGCAGGGTTTTGTCTACATCTGTATTCTAATTGAAACAAGATAAAAAGCTGTTTGAATTCATTGTTTAGGTGTATTTGTAGAGCAAAAAGCTGTCCCACACAAGTGTCAAGCTGGATTTTTTTTCCATTTGATTCATGAGACACAGGGATTGTGATTCTATTTACGTTTAAGACAGAGAGAAACATTTTTGCATTTAAAAATGACATTGTGGATAGATCTCTTTCTTAGTAGCTACTTAATAGAATATTCCTTACTTTTCTTTCATAATATAAACTTCTTTCTAGAAAAACTATTACAGGCAGGTATAGTAGAACTATTAAGACCGTTAAAATTATATGATGAAATGCTATATGTAAGCCTATAAACAGAAAAGTCTCTAAAGAGATCAATCCCTAACACATCAGTTCAGCCTTATCCAGCAAGTATACTTGTAGTTCTGATGTTGCATATATCAATGTTGAAGAACCATTAAAAGTAATGAAATCTAGTTTGGGAATCTCATCTTTAAGTCCAGTTGCTTCAGTATAATTTCAGACTGCCTCATGAACTGGACAAGCATTGTCTATATTTCCCTTCTTCAAAACATAAGCTGATATTGCAAAATATCTACTCTTCCTTTTTCTTTTCTTCTGCCCTTTGAATTCAGTGCTTAAAGCATTTGCCTGAAGCTTCTTTTCAGCTTTCATTCAACATATCTCTTCCTATATCCATTGCAGAACACTAACAGCATTTCCCAAAGTTTGTGGTACACTATAGCCATACTTTCTCTGCTTGTGCAGAAATAGCAGATTCCTTAAACTTATACTGTTAACACATTCTGATTATTTTTTAAACTTATTTCCCTCTACTCTCCTTCAACTTCCCTAATCATTTTTTTTTTCTGTGTAGGTTCTTGTGAATTGTAAGGTTTCGGGTTCATGATTCTTCTTTAATAACCTTTGTGGGAAATTTCGTGTCCACATGTGTATTGCTTCCTGAATCTCTGTCAGTAACTTAATGCTAAATTCTGACCTCTGTCTCATTTCTTCAGTCCTAGATCTCCTGTCTCTTGATGTTAGTCCTGTGTAACTGACTGCCAGACTGAACTTATCAAAGGTAAACCAAATGCACATATCTCTCTGGAGTTGTTCAGTTCTTAAATTGTTCTGATTTCCTCTTACACTGGGAAATACTGTGTGATTCAGGGGTATGAGGAGGTTGTGCATTGGTTTTGTGGCTTTTTAGTTTGTTTTTTTTTCAGGCAGTGTCATAGGCTACTTGAGAGCAGTGAAGAGCACTTCCCCTCTCTTGTCAAAACACACAATTATATTTCCCAAGTAATCTACCTATTTTAAAATAAATGGCAAAATAAAACTGTACTTATTAAACTAAAACCTTACAACACAGATGAACACTCCCCACCCCCAAATGCACTCAATTACACTGGTAAAAAAAAATATTTTTATTTTCCCTTTACCCTGTTTCACCCTGGAAACAGGAGCTTGAACCCTATAAAAGTCTTTTACATTTAGGTTCTGCTCTGTGAGGTGCATTAAACTACAGTCCTATAAGTGCTATGTGGACTTTAGATCCAAGAAAGTTCAAGAGCAACAAAACAATAGAGAAGGCTTGGCCTGGTTTTGGTATCATGTTGTCTTGTTTCCTTTGAATAAAGGGAACTGTTGGCACGTTGTCTCATGACAATGAGACTTGTTTAAAACTTAAAGCAGATTCCAACAAATTACCTTCTGAAGACCAAGTGTGTAGAAGTAAACATGGCATTCCTTTAGAGTGAGCTGTATCTGCAGATCCTTACCGTTTCTCCAATGGACTTCCAATCCCTAGAGGATGATGACTTTAAAGTGCTGTATGCAATGCTGTCTGGATTAACAAAAAATAGTAACAAATGCACAGGAAATCACTAAAGTGAGGGGAAAAAAGTCCTTTTCATATTTTTTCCCATTGGTTCTTGGTTTAGGGAGTTAGGATGGTAGTTGCTAAATAGAGAATAGAAAATACTATTTGTCATAGGAGTACCTCATATCCAATGTTTTTATTCCTGAACGGTTTGTTCTGTGGTGGACTAAATTTAGCTTAATCTGCTTTGTTTTCATTTCCTTTGTGTTACCAGTTCAATCACATTAAAAATCTCTCAGCTTAAATTCCTTAGGAGAATAGTCAACACTCAACTCCTAAACCTGCATTTTTCCTTTGTAACTTTGTTGATAAGAGAGGGAAGCTCTTCTTCCCCCCTCCCCCACTCAAGTAACAAGAAATCATAGTTTAAGGTCTTAGAAATTCTAGAGGAAGATGTTATAAGGAGCCTTATTTTGGTACAATTTGCATATATCCAAGACTTTACAAGAGAGGGAAAAGCATACAGACAGAAAGTTTTGAATGTGACCTACTTGTGTAGGTCTTAAGCTATTAATTATGTCACTTAGTATCTTCTTGCTAAAACCTGACAGGAGCAGTAAGGGAGACAAATGTCATATGACAAGAGACACAGTGTCCCATATTACACAGAATCCCAGAGTGGGGCAGGCTGGAAAGGACCACATTGGTCATCTGCTCAAGCAGGGTCATCCCAGAGCACAGGGCACAGGATTGTGTCCAGATGGTTCTGGAACAACTCCAGTGAGGGAGACTCCACACCCTCTCTGTGTGATCTGTTCCAGTGCTTGGTCACTGCCCAGTAAAGCAGTCCTTCCTCATGTTCAGGCGGAACTTTCTGTGCATCAGTTTCTACCTTCTGCCTCTCATCTGACCCCCATGGAGAACAACATCCATTCCCTATGGCTCCTGCACTGCTCAAGCAGTAGGCAAAGAAATTGGGGGTGAAGGAGTGAGGCTGAGCCTGGGAAGGAGGGCGAAATACATTTTGTCTTTGTTTCTTGCCATGCAACTGTATGTTTTAATTGGTGATCAGCTACCTTAGTTTTCCCCTCGCTGAGCCTGTTTTGCCTGTGGCGGTAACTGATAAATGC
Source organism: Daphoenositta chrysoptera (assembly GCA_013397915.1). Lineage (NCBI taxonomy): Eukaryota > Metazoa > Chordata > Aves > Passeriformes > Daphoenositta > Daphoenositta chrysoptera. The sequence continues at coordinate 534,012 of VZRO01008061.1, read as the reverse complement.
TCCTTGTCTTTGTCTTGGTCGATGAGTTGTTCCAGATTGTGTTGTTCCCTTCCTGTCCTGTTGAGGAGGGGGATTTGTGAGAGTGGCTGTGTGGGGTTTGACAGCCAGTCAAGGTCAACCCACCCCAGTGAGAAAGCTTTGCTCAATGAACTTGAGGGAGATCAACATAAAGGCTACATCAGTAGCCATGAAAGAGGTGTAACTAGGACAGCTGTTTTAATAAATTAAACTTTTCCCTAGGGACTTTCCCAGTCTTTTTTTCTTAATGTGTCAGTCACACCTTCCAGATGTGTCTCTTTTAGCTCTCCTCCCCCTGGGATAAAGGACAAACAGTATAGCTGCAATATTATGTTGCTCCCTGTGTAGCTGTAAATGTCCTCAACAGCCTGGAGGGAAGAAGAGAGGGGCTTGTGTAAGAAAACAGAATGACTTCCAGAGCTTTAGTTCACATTATGAGGCCTGATATTTGAATATCGTCAGAAGCACTCAACTGACCAAATACAGATAGTGATGGTACTCTATATGATTTTTAAAATAACTTTATGAAAACTGGCTGGGGGTTTTTGAGAGGGTGGTAGTATTTGTTTGGGTTTTAACTTGGATGTTATGCTGAGGGTGTGAGACCAAAACTAGACTTTCTGCATTATGAATGTCATCATTCCCCTGCCATTGGGCTAAGAATTATACTGTCTCCAGTACGTGTACTGCCGCCTGTAAGCTTGAGGCAATTCCTTTTAAAGGTCTTTTTTCTTTTTCTTTTTCCCTTTCACCTCTGTTTATCTAATAAGGTTGCAGTTAGATCATGATGTTCCAGAAATATGTAACAGCTATACCTGTCACTGGGCTGGTCTTTATCTGCTGGCTCCCTTGTCTGCCAGCCTGCTGAGCTATCGAGCAAGCTTCTGCTACGAAGATTCTGAAATGATACACTTTTGACAATAGAAGAACACTTTATTCCCATTATATGTAGCCTTAAGTATACACATTACTCATACCAATACTGTCATTTATTGACAGTGCTGAACTGTCAGTGATCTAGTTAGCACAGTTTGGTGCTGCAGCTTCGGTTGCTAGACAGAATGACATTTCGCTCAAAGAGCTTGTTATTACATTTTGATTTTATACAGGGGATTAAAGCCAAAACACAGGCTGGTTTACAAGGGGAAAAAAAAATACAGCCAGGAATGGTTCACTGTTTGCACAGTGTTTCATGGAAATTGGATATAAATCACAGCTTGTAACAAACTGGGGAGCTGAATTCTGTGAGTTGGGTTTTTTTTTCTTTTAGATAGGCTTACATCTATAAATGTGAAACTGCTGAATATTGATGAACTTGAAAATGATAGAAATATTAGCTTCAAATTAGATCATTTAAAGGCCCCGTGCTAGAATGGAATACAAAAGATTCATAAGAAGAACCTTCGCTCTGAATTCAGTGAATTCTCTAGAGCTTTGTAAAAAAATATGAAGAATTAGTATGAACCCAATATGAAAGGGAATATGTGTTTAACAGGGGTTAAGACTGGCTTGTGTTGGTGGTGGAGAACACCATTTCCAAGACAGAGCTTCCAGGCTGGTATTCACTGTAGTAAAATGGAGAAATGTTGTCTATATTAAGGTATGAAAGTCTGCACTGTGGTAGGACTGCACTATAGGTGATTTGTCAGCAGTAAAGAGAAACTCACAAAATGTGGTGAGGACCTGACAGCTGCCATCTCTTTTTTTTTCTTTTCCTTCTGTAGTAGATGTGTGAACCTGGCCAGACCATTCCCATGCATTTGTTGGTGCTTGTAAGTGCAAATGTCATCTTGGCTAAAGCTGCAAACACAAGAAACCCTTCCCCTTTATAAAGCCCTGCACTAAATTTTTGCCATTCCAAAGTTTTAGTATCTTGATGCCCCAGAAAGGCACATTTGCCACCTGACTTTGAGAAAATACATAAATTTCAGAAACTGTAAGATAATCACACATGACCTTTAACGAACTTTAGGTTTTTTGGCCCATTTGTGATTGGATTAAGGCAAAAAGTAAATATGTTCAGTGTGTAGGATTCTAGTCTTACAATAATTTACTCATGTATTGTTTTTAATGCATATTTTGTAAAAATTGGGAGGAATGCCTTCTAAAGTAAATCCTGACCTAAAACCCAGTGACATTATGCTGCATTAATTTGACACATATGCTGAATCTAGGCAATTTGATTCATACCGAATACTTTTACCACTGGCCGATGTAACACCAGTTATTTCCCACCTCTGAAGTCCAAAAAATTTTAGGTAAGGTCTCCAAAGGTGCATTTGCTTTTGAAAAACAGGGGTCACTTTGTTAATTGTCTGGTTTCAGAGTCTTTAGAATATGCTTGGATCGTGATTTTGTCACACTCAGTATCCCACTAGTTAGCAATCACTAGTTAGCAAAGTGCAATGGCTTTTTTTGGTCTAAAACACAAACTCTTAAGGGAAACTCAAATGCTGAAAGAAAAATTGCACTTTCATGTAGGAGGGAAAAGCAGAGATGATTCTAAGTGCTATAGAAGAGTCACTTTGTGCCTCTTGTTGAATTACTGAAAGTTGTGGCTTAGTTCATTAATAGAAGTGAAATATAATGCTGTTTAACTGTAACTGTAATCACTATTTAATTGTAGAAAAATCTACATTTAGGTCTCCTTTCCTATCCTACCTTTTCAATAAATTTAGGCAAGTTGGAACAGTACAGCCTTTTTTTTTTCCATGATACTCCTGATTTCTGCTGAGTGGTGCACATCCAAGACTTTTCGTGACTGGTGGGAAGGGACCTGAACACACACACCCACAGCTCTCTCACATGTCAACATGTTTGAACAAGAAGAAATTCCCATGTTAGTCATAGTAAATCATAAAGGCTGAATATACTTGCCCTCCTTTTCACTGCACTTCAAAAAATTGCACAAGTGCAAGGGACAAAGGATTTACAAGGATTTACATAAACGCGGTGAGAAGCCTGTGTAGTCTAATAAATATATCTTCCTGTCAGATCACCCTCTTTTGCACATGTCCTATTTCTTCAGTGTGGATACACATATAATTTAGGAGCAGACACACCAAGTAGGATGCTGAATTGGTGTTGCCTCAGCCTGTTCTTGGTACCACTTGAGCAGTCATCTGTCTTCCAGACGCTGCCTTTTCAGCATAGGAGAAAAAGTCTCTCACCACAGACAGCACTGCTTTAGCTGTACAAGGGTGGGAGTAGGTACAACTTAAATCTTTATTTATGTCTTGGTTCTCCACTACCTTTAGCCATAATTTCTTTTTCTCGAGTGAAGCAGCAAACTTGGTCTTTCTCTCCTCAAAACTACCTGTTCTCCACTATCAATAATATACATTGAAAACAATGGTCAAAAAAACCACAAACAAACAAAAGTACTCTCTGGAAATCTATGAGAGCTTTGTGAGAAACTAGATATAAAAAATAAATAAGGGAGGGGAGAGAGAGTAATTAGGGAATTGGACAAGGTAGCAATTAATAAATTTTAAGCTCTAGTCAGGCCATGTGATTTCATATTCCTTTTACTCTATTTCCATGCAGATAGTTCTCACTGTATACTATCAAGATCTTTAAAGCTCTAAGAAATGTAAAGACATTGAGAAGCACAACAGACTATTTTTGGCAGGTTGCAGTGTCATAATGCCTTTGGACATCACACGTCTGTTCCTTCCAGTTTTACAACGTGTTAGGGGACTTGTGCAAACTGTATCTCTCTTATAAAGCTCCAGAACATCTGAGAGCAAACCCTTATATTCTTTTTAAGTCTCTTTTCTGTGCTAGAGTAGGTTTTGTGGTTTGGAAAGTATCTTCTAACAGCATAGTCAACTTTTATAGGAATGTTTCCTGGCATCCATTTCCATCAGCTGTCCCTTTAAACATGTCAAAGTTAAGAGATTGCAGCCATGAATTAGCCATCTGCTAGCTGACGATTCATCTCTGTCCCTTAGAGATAACAATTTTGCTTCCATTTTCCTTAAAAGCTGGGTTTGCCGGTGCTCACAAGACAATAAACTTCCGGGAGATTCACTGAGTTCAGGACTATTGTCTTCTGAGGAAGGACTGGTAATGACAGCTGTTTCTAGGGACAAATCGTTTCCATGTGAGAGCAAAACCATTGTGGGTTTCAGGAGCCATAGATTTCAAAGCATTCAGGATCATCTCCTTGATGTTAAATTATGCTGAAACAGAGCTGCAAAGATTTCCCCTACCTGCCTGTAGATACTTTCAAACACCCTGCTGGTCAGTGATGCTAATTCTTCCATTATTTCTCAGCATTCTTTAATGAATAAGGGGCAAATTTAAGATATTGGTTGAAAGGGTTTCACTTATTCTCTGCCCAGTTCTGCCTGTTTGTCTTTAAGAAAATTAAATGTGAATGAGGGAAGACTGGTAAAAGATCATTCCTCAGTTTCTGGAAGTCTTTATTTTACAGGGAAACAACCCCTTGTTATTTTAGCACTGTTAGCACCCTTAAAAAATAAAAAATTTAAAATAACATAAATATTCTATTTCTGCATTTACAGAGGAATGTGATATTTGTATACTAAAAGGTGATAGCTACTGAAGTTATAATTAGAATGGGAAGAGGGAGGAAATGGTATAGTAATTAGGGTTGAGCTGTCCTTTAAATTCTTCTCCATAACATTTAAATGCATTCATTAACTCAATGCATAATTGGGAGGCATGCCATTAATGCAACAGTTCTGAATGTTTATCAAATTACTTCCAATCATCGGTGTATCTTGATGACACCTGGCAATCCAGTGTATGGACATCAATAAAATACTAATTACGAAATACTAATTGTAATCACTCTGTAAGGTCTAAAAAGAAACATTGCTGTTTAAATTAAATTAAGTTAATTTTATTGACTTAATTATTGAAGGATGAGCTGTTCCAAGCTGTAAAATTCTGAACTGACATTTCAAATTACTTCCATACTTATAATTAATGCCAATTCTTCTAAAAGCAAAGACCACAAACAAATAGATGCCAGAGATAATAGGTCAGGCAAATTAGCACATGCTCCCTCACTGATTGCTGAAAAACAGTTTATTTGAAAATGGGTTATACAATAATTTTTTTTCTTTTTAGTAGAGACAAAAAACCCACAGAAGATCTATAATCTTAAACTGTTTGTTAAGTAAGCCTTCTCTGTTTGTCATGTAGTTAGATAAACTGCAATTGTGATAGGAAGTGTTCGTTAACAGCTCAGCAAAATATGTATGTAACTCACAACTCAATCTGCCTTGTGGGTTTTTTTTTTCTCCTTCCCTCTTTGCAATCTCATTCCCTATGTCTGGGCTTGCAGCTAACCTGAAGGCAATGTACTTGATCATTACTCTTTTTGTGCACAAAGTCTATTGCATTAATAATATAATAAACAATCTGTGTTGAAGGAAAATGTTGGTATCCAAAGCTTACAGCTATTTAAATAATCCTAGATTTGCTTTCCACTGTGTTAGGAAGTGTTTAACCCATGTTTGGCTTTCACTTGTAATAATGGATTAATTAAGTGTAAGCATGCTATAAACTTTATCAGCAGTTATTCACAGTGAAATGATTACTTTGTAAAATGATTATGCAAACAGATACAGTTTTATATTCAGAGCTTTGTTTTGTGTCATACAACAAAGAGTAAAAAGGCAGTATGGAGGGAATAGGGCCGTGCTGCTTTTGGCTGGGGTAGAGTTAATCTCCTTCACAGTATCTAGTACGGGGCTGTGTTTTGGATTTGTGCTGAAAACACTGTTGATAACACAGTGATAGTTTAGCTAATGCTGAGCATCACTTTCACACCACCCCACCAGCAATTTGGCTTGGGGTGCACAGGATGCTGGGAGGGGGCACAGCCAAGGCAGCTGACCCCAACCAACAAAGAGATATCCCGTGCTACAAGGCACCACGCTCAGCATCTGTGGCTGAGGGGAGAAGAATGAAGAGGGGAGTGATGGCACGCTGGGAGTGATGGTGTTTGTCTTCCCAAGACACCCTGACGTGTGATGGATCCCTTCTCTCCTGGGGATCAGGAACACCTGCCTGCCCGTGGGGAGCAGTGCATGAATCCCTTGTTTAGCTTTGATTTGCACAGCTCTTGCTTTCCCTGTTAAATTTTATCTCAGCCTTTGGAATTGAGATAAAGTTTTCTGCCTTTTGCCTGTTTCTTTGCCCCGTCCCAGCGTGGGCAATAAGTCACNCCTGCCCGTGGGGAGCAGTGCATGAATCCCTTGTTTAGCTTTGATTTGCACAGCTCTTGCTTTCCCTGTTAAATTTTATCTCAGCCTTTGGAATTGAGATAAAGTTTTCTGCCTTTTGCCTTTCTGTTTCTTTGCCCCATCCCAGCGTGGGCAATAAGTCAATGGCTGTGTGGGGTTTAGTTGCTGGCTGAGTTTAAACCATTACAGGTAGGTATGGGAGGCACTGCTTTGCAGATGTGTTGGGGCTGTGGCAAGGTTGTGGTGCCTCATACAATTAAAGGGATGTTTGCTCTCTGCAGGGTATTTAAAAGGCATATTGTTGGATTTCTTTATGCTGCCACGGATACTGCATCAATGCATATGTGAATAATCTGTTTTTCAGGTCAGTTCTTTAGCACATAATTGAAAGTTAAGCTTTATTCTTAAACACTAACTGGGACAAATGGGACAGAGCCAAGACACCTTAGACATGCAAAAATTTTGGATTCGGCAGAACACGTGCTGAGATTAACTAAAACTGTATCTGTTCTGTAGTATTTCAGAAATTAGTGTATAGCTTGAGTTAGATATCTCCAAATAGCCTCAGACATCCTTAAATCTGTATCAAATTCATTTCAATTTCTCCAGATTTTCACCTATAAATATTAATAATTAATTGAAATGAATGTGATTGAGTTTCCACTACTTTGAAGTAATGACGAGAAATTATGTTATAGGAATGCTTGCTAAGTAAGGTGCAACCATTATAAATATGAAAGCAAAATCTTTCTTAACTCTTGGTATACTTTCATTTGTAGAGGATGACTTTGAAATCTGAAAGACCATCAGTCATTCAGAGCCCCCAATAAAATATCAAAAGCATCAAAATACTTCATTTTTCAAGGCAAATTAGTTAAATATATTTACTGTAAAAGCTGTTCTAATATGAGCATACTACTATGCAGAACCAGAGGTGTATAGGTTCAAGCAAGCAGAATTAAATTTTTACAGCCTTGTAATGAAATTAGAAGCTGCTTTCAGACAGGATCAAAAAGTTAGGTCAATATCTGTTGAACTCAGCAGACTCAGCAAAGCTTTTATTTCACCTGAAAGGATAATTGCAAAATACACAAGCATCACAAAAGCAGCATTGTTATACCTGCCTTATTATTGGTGGTAGCTTACCAGAGTTCATTAGAAATTTTATTTTTCTAGGTTTACAGGAAATTTCTTGGGTCAAAGTCCTGTGAGGTGTTGGCCTTTAGATTTCCCTGTTGTTATATTATAATTATGTAATATATCATTATTTCTGTAAAGATGTAGCAGTGTTTACTGCATGTATTTATTTAACATTTTTCTCACAACCTAATGTCTTTTTTACAAGTAGTTATTGAATACTAGTGTTAGTAAATTGTGCTTCTTTCCTTCCTTGTGAAAAGCATACTGCCCTGATGTGCTAGATTTTTGTTGGATTATTTGCATTCCAAGACATATTACTGGTTAAGACTGAAATGTTTCATCTGCTGGGATCTAATTTTAGAATCTTAAAATCTTTCTTCTTTTTTCCTTCTTTTTTTTTTCTTTTTCTGTTGTTTCATTCATTTATTTATGTAGCAATATTTTTAAACTGTCGTTGAGCTGTTCCAACACATTGATGGAACATCTGCTACCAGGCTGTTCAATTCCTCAGTTGTTTTCTAGCTGTGTAGAACAATTATTTTCCTCTGTCAACACAGGCACCTCTGTACTTGTCTTCAGCTGAAGTCTGAGAAATTTTCTCTGGAGAAATACTTCTCCCAGTGAGAGATTTTGCAATTTTAGCACACTCTGATAAATGGATTTTCCTTTTTAAATTGTTCCAGAGGGCACTCCACCCACCCTGATATCACCTAAAACGTAGCTAGAGTCTCTACTCCATCGTCCAGATTATCACTGACAAACGCTGGACATTTTCAAGGTCTCCACTGGGGGCTTCTATCAGACTGGCTGCAAAAATATGTGCAGATAACTTATCATAGAATGGCCTGGGTTGGAGGGACTTTAAAGATCATTGAGTTCCAGCCTCTAGACCAGGTTGTTCAGACCCTCATCCAACCTGGCCTTCAACACTTCCAGGGATGGGGCAAGAGCAGCTTCTCTGGCCAACCTGTGTCAGTGCCTCAACACCCTCACAGCGAAGAATTTCTTCCTAATATCTCATCTAAACCTACTCTCTGTCAGTTTGAAGCTTTTTTCCTTGTGCTGTCACTCCAGGCCCTTGTAAGTTTTCCCTCTCCATCTTTCCTGTAGGCTCCCTTCAGGTACTGGAAGAAATCAGCCACTGATTTCTACAGGGAAGCCTGACACGATGTATCACCTGTAAATTACATTACATTAATCAAGTGGGAATAGGGAAGACAGGTGCAATCATGTAGAAAGCAACACCACCTAAAAAGATCTTGGGGTTATCACAAACTGCAAGCTGCTTATGTTTGGGGCGGGGCTGGTGTTGGAAGTAAGAAGAGATTTGGTCATAGGGCCAGAAATGCTCAGGGAGGTATTTGTGGTGTTCTCTTATGGTGCAACAGTGGCAGTGGGGGGAGGAGGAGGGGTGTGTCTTTGATATGTACTTGAAATTCTTGGAGTAGACCAAGATCTAAGGAACCTAAAAAAAAGCACAAAAATGAAAATAATATCTTTTGGTGCTTATTGATACCTTTGCAAGATCATAGTCCTTGGTAAGGACACGTTAGTGAACTCGTATGGCAATTCCCCAGCTTTGTACCTCTGTGAAGCCTATTTCTTCAGCATACCTCAATGTTGATTACTATGCATTCTCTACTGTCATAGAATCCCTAACACTAATATAACATGGCCTAGAGGAAAATCATAAGTGGAAGGTTTTCAGAAGGTAGCAGCTGATTTTGCTAATGAAAATTGAAACTTAGTGCTCAGTGACTTCTGAATACAAGGTTAACTTATCTTAGTCCTTTTCTGTTGTTCGATTTAGTTTGTCTTAGCATCCTTGGTTAATGAAATCTTTTACTGAAAATTTGGATAGAGAAAAGGCCTATTTTGCCATAGCCAAAGTAGCTCTAAAACCACAGTAGAGAATATTTGGAAGACTGAGAGGGAAATGGAAATCCATAATGGCTGTGAATATGCTGAGCAATGTCTCCCTTGCAGCACTAGAGCTTACTGTATTTCATACAGTGTGGCATATTGTATTGTACATGAGCTGCAGAGATCTTGTCATGTTAGACTTTTCCTCTTAAAACACTAGACAGTTTCAAATACTTTCTCTTTAATCCTCTATGACAGCATGTGAAAAATTTTTAATGAAACTTCATTCTCCTCTTACAAAAATTACTGTTTTAGAAAACAGTGGAGGTACTAATGTTATTAGATGCATAAACTGTCAGTCAGAAGAAGAAAAGGCAAAACAAGCCAAACTTTGGATTGACACACTATAAACAAAAAAGGCTTTTGAAATTTTATAGCAGTGAGAGGCACTCATGCAAGATTACATCTTGAAAAACAGGAAGCTGAAGACTTACACCTACAGTAATTATTCCTTGCCTAGTGGAAATGTCGTGTCTGAAGAACAGGGTGGGAATTTTGGAAATCATCATTCTCCTCATTCCAGGTTATGAACCAGGCTTCTGGTCAAAAGCCTGTGGAGGGAGCTCTTGTTTTCAGAAAGCAGAGTTCCCTGTGGGATGAAGGGTATCACTGGGTTCTGACAATACTGGTGGCTGTGATGCTTGTAAAAATATTTCTTTAGCATAATCTGCAGCAAAATTATTGTCTTGGGCTTGCTTCTGCATGCTCCCTGTCCTTCTCCCTTATCAGCTGTCTGTCTCCCCACAGCAAGTCTCTTCCTTTCTCCTTCTTAGGCATAGACTGGGAGGTTGAGCACTGAGGCTGACTGAACACTATTCTAACCCAGGAGGCTTTCGGCCTTGGCTGTTAGCAGGATCCAACTTCATGTTCTTAAGAAACTTGATGAAATTTAAAAGCTTGTTATTGCACCTATCTCAGTTTCCATGGGAACACTGATAAAACATTTCACTTCTTCTGTAATCTCTTCTCATTATCTTCCAGAAGATAAGTCATCTGCTACCTGATTTTCTGGGCACTTATTTCAAGAAATTTTTTTTTTCCCCTATATTGGATAAAATGTGGGAGCTGCTTGTGTGTCACTCCTACAGTTTCACCACCTCTGAATTTACATGTCACTAGTAAGAGAAAAGGGTGGAGAGAAGTCCTGGTTTGTGGGTAGAAATGGTGAGATAAGGAAAAGTAGGATACAATTAGGAAATAGAATCATAGAATCATTTAGGTTGAAAATACCTTTGATAGGTTTAATAGGTTGATATTCCCCTTGCACTGGACTGAGAAGCACTTCCAGCAAAGATGTGATATAAGCAACTGAAAGGAAGGGGTTGTTCACCCATTCAAAGGACAGAGAAGTAGCACCAAGGTCATAGTGTATCTTGCCATGGTATGCCCTGGAATCCTACAGGATCTCCAAGATCCCAAGAATGAGGTATGAAATGTCACTCAGTTCTGTATCATTCGTTTTATTTTATAGGACCACAAAAGTTTTGCAGGGACAGTCCTGTATCTTAGAAACTGCTCATCTTAATAAATTATTATTAGGCAGGCATCTGAGAACCTTGATGCACTGGTGTTTTTCTGAGAGTAGCACCGAACCAAGGAAATGACAAGAACTAGAATTAGAATTTCTGAAAATACACTGGCAGCTAAAGTAAGTTTTAGGTTGCTCTTTTATTTTTACATTTTTTCTGACAATTTTCTGACAATTTTTTCTGAGTTGTAAGCATCTAAACCCATCCTTGGCTCTCAAGAAAAGTGTCCACATAGGGAGAATCCCCAGATGGGTGTATTTGGTCTATATGGTGTATTGGCTCTGGCTGAGACCATAGGAGACCTCACAGGTCTGTGCTTTGCATTGGTATCTGGAAAGGTTTCAAGAACAGCCCTGTGTTCTGGTCCTGCTGGGCAGTGCTCCCACAGCACCAGGGCCATCTCTCCAATATTCCAGCAAGGCTGCCCTCACCCAGTAAGGTGGGAGTGGGTAAGATCTTGGGAAGGGTCACAGCCAGGACAGATGACCCAAACGGACCAAAGGGATGTTCCATACCATATAGAATTTGCTCAGATATAAAAGCTAAGAGACAGGAGAAAGAGAGAGGACATAGATTATTATGATACTTGTCTTCCAGAGGAACCACCACCTGTCCTGAAGCCCTGCTTCCTGGGAAGTACCTGGACATTGTCAGCTGATGGGAATTAGAGAATAAAATCTTCTGTGTTCCTTTTCTTCTGTATGCATCCTTTTCTTTGTCTTGTTAAATTGCCTTTGTCTTGTCCCATGGGTTTTTTCCATTTTATTTTCTCCCCTCCCATCCTGTTGAGGAAAGGAGTCATAGAGTATCTTGGTGGGCAACTGGCATCCAGGCAAGGTCAGTCCCCCACAGTCCTTTGTTGGCATCCAACATCCAGCATGACAAATTCCAAACAAAGATAGAAATTGGAAGAGGTAATGGGCAAAATATGGACTGAACAATGTTAGAGAGTAAAAATATCCTAGAGAACTTTCAGCTGTCATAATTGGGGCAAAAGAATGAGTGTTGGATTGTGTCCACTTTTGTTTGGTGTTGTGATGATGATTTTGGAGCACACAATTATTTATTCTTTTTTGTTGATGTGAGTGAAGTTTGTGAAGATTATGTGAGGACTGTGGATTTTAAAGATAATTCTTAAATACATGATTCCCAGATATGGAGAATGGAACGTATTTGGTTTATGTGGCAAAGTTTTGGTAGCTGGGGTGTTACAGGGGTGGCTTCCGTGAGAAGGTGCCAGAAGCTTCCCCCATGTCCAAGAGAATCATTGCCAGTTGGCTGCCAGGGGACCAGCTGCTGGCCAAGGCTGAGCCCAACAGCAATGCTGATAGTGCCTCAGAAATAACATTATTTAAGAAGAGGGGAAAAGTCACTGCACAGTGGCAATAGAATTCCCAAATGGAAGTATCCTGCCCTACTGTAGCACCTCTTAAAGAACTGTAGCCTGTGGGAAGCACCCACGTTAGTGAACTTTGTGAAGGACCGGATGTCATGTTAGAGATGCCATGTTGGAGCAGGGGAAGAGCATCAGAACAACAGAAATGAAGTGTTATGAAATTATCACTGTTCCCATTTTCCACCTCCCTGTGCCCCTTGTGAGGATGGAGGGTGAAGAGTCAGGAGTGAAGAAGAATGAGCTGGGGAGAAGGTGGTTTTAGCTTTATATTTATTTCTCACTGTCTCTTATTAGTTGGCAGTACATTAAATTAATTTCCCCTAAGTTTGATCTGTTTTGCCCATGCCAGTTATTGGTAAGTGATGTCCCTGTCCTTACCTCAACCTTCAAGCACTTCCATTGTATTTTCTTCCTCTGCCCTGCTGAGTAAAGGAAAGTGATAGAGCATTTGGTGGGCACCTGGTGGGCTCTCAGGGTCAGCCCATGACAGTGAGCCAGGAACTGATATATCGAGAGTGGACACTGGCCTGCTGAACCACAAGAAACTGCCAAAACGTCAGAATGCTCTTTTCTGTGTTAGGACTAATGTCCTTTAGCATGATTGTCATTCTCAACATATAGACAAAGCATTCAGAGTTTGAAGTCAGTCTACAGATATGACCCTATCATATGTAGAGTGTACCAATGCCTTAATTTTATCTGTAGTTAAATATCAATTAAAAAATCTAATTTCCAGCTGACTTTCCCATAACACAGGGCTATAGTCATCTTGGCTATCTGCTGCCCATCAATAGATGCTGCCCTAGGCAGTGTGGAATGAAAGAACTGCCTAAGGCACTGGGCCATGCCAGCCCCCACTCCAGGTGCTGTCTTGCCAAAGGTTCCCTGATGGTCTCTGGAAAAAGGATGTTATATCCAGCTCCACCTTATAGTGCAGCTATCTGGAGTGCTGTCCAAGTAAAATAAGAGGAAAAGAAAACAGGATCAAAGTCTGTCTGAGGTTCTTGCCTGTGCCCCATTGAGTACACTCTATAGAATGTACTTTTCTTTCATATTTGCTATCTTAGTCTTTTCTACTGTAGTGACTGTTGTTCTGCAAGCATGTGTTTATCTCGTCCCAGTGCATATTACATTTTTAAGTATGTGTTTCTTGAAAGGTGCAAAGGCAAGGGGTCCACAATCAGCATTATCCAGTCTATTCCAGAGCAGAAGAGTTACAATAAAAAATGTTGGAATAATATAGGCAATGAAGGAAAGTGTCTGGAAGGCTGCCAGCCTAATACAAAGGCTATTCATGAACCTTACTCATACTGAAATAATAGAAAGAATTTAATTCATTTTAAAGGCCCTTTTGAGAATTTGCACCAACTGGCCAGTTAACTCAAAGTAGCAATTGTGCTCTATGATCACAGGGCATTATCATTTGGAAGAAAATCCCCAAAAGTTGATGACAAATTAAATCTCTATCTAAAGAAGATCTTAAACATCTCTGACCTTCCAAAGCTTGCCTTGACTGTTTAAGGGAAATATTGATAAATTAAATATAAAATAGGACATGTAATTTTTTATTAATAACAATATTCTACTCTGAAACCACTTCTGAATACTTAAAAGCACAAAATCTTTTGCTATTCCTATCCTCATTTATTTCTCTTCTTGTCTTTAATCTTCATCAATTGTTTCTATTATCTTTTAAAAGATTATTAATGCAAATCATCTATGGTATGGCACTGCAGTTGTATGCAATCAAATGTATAAATATATACATATTTGTATTTTGTTTGCCTTTCTATACACAAATCTATAACTAGTATATATATTGTCTCCTATTCTTTCTGTTTTCATGTATTCTAGCCTCTTTTTTCCTGTTTAACTCACAATGTGCACAAGTCCATACAACTGACCCCTTGTCCAGTCTTTAAAAGCATTAGCATTAGTAAATGCAGTGTTCCCTCCCAAGGAGTTTCATCTGGCAGGAATTCCTAGAGCACTTTTAGGCAATATTCCCAGCATCACCTTGCTGCAAAGGGTCAGTTTAGTGCCTTGGATTTGAGGACATCCACTTCTCTCTATTGATTACTTAAGAAAATAAGTAATATTGATAGCAAAACCCCTACCTTTCACTCTAAAGTGTATGTAAGGTGTATTTAATTGCCAAAGGTGAGTGTCATAAAAAGAGCTGTGATTTCCACTATATGGATATGGAGCTAAAGGATTATGCCCTTGTCTCACTCCATAAAATTCTACAAGTTAGATCATGTAATGCCTGGGATCAATTCACACAACTTCTTCCATTTTTTGAGAGCTTAAATCCAGCCCATGGAGAAGTAGTTGGATACATGCTTGGCTTCATGTTGTTCTGGAGTGGGGTCAAACCCATCCCCGTTGTTCCATCTGGGAGGATAGGTGGTCACTGAGCCAGAAAGAGCTCGCAAAGAATTCAGCAAAACTCCCTGTACACTCTTTCAGTGTTGCCTAGTCCATGGCTTGTGCTACCTATTTATTGCTGACAGCCACAAGAATAATCAGGAATTGAAACTGGAAGCAGAACTGAGTGAAGTGTGACACTGCCAGCAGACCAGGAGCTGCTGAGAGGGATTGAGCACAGGTAGAGGTAGACTTTATTGACCTTAGTCCCTCTGAAAGGTGTCATTGTATTAATGGAGGCCACAAAAGTACCTTAACTTCACTTACCTTTCAGCTTTCTGTTATTTAAGGAAGCAGTTTACGGTGTCTGACAGCATGTAGAAATGTAATTTTTTTTTAAATTACAATTTTTATATTATTACATGATAGAGTATATCCACTATATCATTCCTTTTGACTAATGGCAGCATTTACTGTTAGATTGTTAAGTCAGAACTCCAATTAAACCTCATATCTCAGGCATTTTATAGTTCTTTGTGATAAAATAGTTTTCTGGGTTTGGAAGAGGAGGATTACTAGTCAGAAGTAAGGGCTGGATTTTTAATTTATTTTGTTGTGTTTGTAGCAGACAACAATAGCTTCATTTGTGGAGCTACAATTACAAGGTAGGTGTTATTTACTTTTTAAAAAATTTTTAGGCACACCAGTAAAACCATGCAAGCTGAGGAAAAAATAACTTCTGCTACTAAGTGCTACCCTTAACCTTCAGATGAAAATTGAAGGCAAGTTCTTGTTGATTTCTGCTTTCTGGAATAATAGGTTTAATTTTGCCATCCTAACTCAGATGCAGATAAAATATCTATATATGCTGTTGCATGTGGAGATTTTTGTGAATTGTGGTTCAAGACAGACAGGATTTATATCGAGCAGGCAATAAATCAGCACACTATTACAAGATGTCAAGTCATTCCCTGCCTGATCTATGCAATTTTTGTCAGTTTTTATGCATCAAAACCTGCAGGAGAACTACCCCTTGACTTCCATGACTGAAGAGCAGGCTTCCCCCAAGTGTCACCTCATTTCCAAAGCATACAGGGAATGTGGGGCTTAAAGAGGAGTTGCTCTCATAGCTTTGACTGCAGCAGCTTCCACAAGCCAAGAGACCAATTTGTTCAGGGCTGCTGTGCCAAGGTATGGAGTGAGAATGCCACTGCTTTGACCAAAACCATCCTGCCTACTAATGCTCTTCGTGCATGTGATAGTAATGTAGCCAATCTATTATAGATGCTGTTCCAAAGAGCCCAGAAATGTCAGTGATCTCCCTTTACTGAAGATATGCAAGGTCCCACATGCTTTAAATTCAATTTGGCTTTTGAGAGGAAAGGCATAACGTGTGCAGAGCCCAACACTTCTGTTCTAGTGTATGAAAAAAAGAAAAAGGATTTCCTTGGATTCTTTTTTTTTTTTTCTTTTAAGTAGCGTATTGGGAATGTGAGGCCTATTTAACACTCACATCATTCGCTTCTGGCAATAAAATTTATTTTTATACATGCTTTGACATTGGTTGAATGACTCTAACCCTAACCCAAACCATAAACCCCTAACCCAAAACCAAACCCTAATCCTAACCCAAACCATAAACCCCTAACCCTAACCTTAACCCAAAACCAAAACCAAACCCAAACCCTAACCCTAACCCTAAAAGTTTCTATTTCAGCTGAGAGATGAGGTATCTGTGCTCCAAACAATTTACAGAACAGAAAACACATCCACTGTGACTTTATACAAGTGGCAAGACTGATCCTTCTGGGTAATTGTGCTACTTTACCTCTTTGATTGTACATATTATCTCTTATTATGGGCTATTTGGTGTTGGAATGTTTCTAGAAGCTACTGCTGTTTAGAAACAAGCTGTAATCTGGGGTCGAAGATTTATAAATCTAACAGAAAATGTGAAGATAAAAGATTTTAAACAGCAAAGTTATCTGCAATGTTGACATATTGTTTCTATATTGATACAGAACATATTTTGCAAAGGTATTAACTTCAATCCAGCAAACACATGCAGGAAAGATTTTCTTACTTATGCTGTGTAGCTTAACCTAAAGTCCAGAAGCTGGATACATCTTAGTCCTCCAAAGTGCAACCAGTTTGTTCTGGCATCTCTCAAAGGGCCCTATAGACACTGGCATTGATTAGGATGCATTGTTCACGTGAGTTTTAATTATCTTTCCTGGGTTTGACACATGGATGCATCCTTCCCCATAAACTGACAGAGATTTATGCCTGTTTTTTGACTAGAATGTCAGTTCACATGAAACACACATGCTTGATTCAGGGCTAGAAAGTGCCTGAATTGCTCAGGCCCGAGCCCCACAGGTGCTCTTATGGGGAGGGAGTGAGGGATGGCAGTGGGAGACTCCTTCCTGAGAAGGATGGGGGTCTCTGTCTGCTGATGCAACCTTCTGTTCAGGAAGGTTTGATACTTGCCAGAGACTCAGAGAGATCATGGTGAGGCTGCTGAAGCTCCTTTGGCTCTTAAATGGACACAAAATATCTCATGGATATTTCGGAAAGCCACAAGGATGATGGAGGGGCTACAGCACCTCTCACATGAGGAACAACTGACAGAGATGGGGCTGCCTAGCCTGGGGAAGAGAAGGCTCAATAACGTGTATAAATACCTAAAATAAGGATGCCAAGAGGATGGAGTCAGGCTCTTTTCTGTGGCTCCCAGTGGCAGGACAAGAGGCAATGGGTCCCGAGTGAAACACAGAATGTTCCCTCTGAACATATGGAACCACTTTTTCACTGTGTGGAGGAGCAAGCACTAGAGTAGGTTGCCCAGTGGGCTTGCAGAGTCTCCATCCCTGGCGATATTTTAAAGCTATTTGGGCACTGCCTTGGGTAATGGAATCCAAGTGACCCTTCTTGAGCAGGGGGGATAGGCCAGGTGACTTTCAGAGGTGCTTTACAACCTCAGCCATTCTGTGAGTCTACCACATGTTCTTACATGGTCTGGTCAAGTAGATTCATTGACTATAAGGCACCAAAATGTTGGTAATGCAACAGAGTAACTCCCTGAATTTTAATTTCTGTGTTTTATTTTTAAAAGTAAAAATAGCTTCAGTTGAAGTTGATACTTTTTTCCTTCCTAGACTTCCCTCATGGATTTAAAGAAAAAAAATTATTCGAAAAGTGCTTGTAGTTTGACAAAGGTCAGATTTGGCAAAACATTCTTAGTAGATCATTTGGGCAAATAAAAAATTTTAAACAAGCATAATTGGTGTATGTTTTGAATGTTCATAGACAAAGGCCAGAAAATCAGTGGTTTTGGAAGTTGTAGGCATGTAAAAATGCATAACTTTGCATTCAAGCTCATGCCAGGAGTGTACCTGCACAGAAATTGATCTCAAATGTACTGACAGAGAACCTGGATATAGAAAAGTGTTTAGAAAAATACAGAAGGGGTGGTGGGGTGGGGATGATGTCTTTTTAAAAATAATGTTTTTAAAAATAGGTGGCCAATAGAAAGATACTAGAGCAGCAGTGTTTTAAATTGAAGGGTTATTTTGCATAAGGTTAATAGATTGTTCTGAAAATTTGGCATACTTGAGATTTTTTTTTTCCCTTTAGTACTAGTGATATGCTTCAAGTACTCGTATAATGTGTCATATGTCATGCAAAATTTTCTTTATATAATTATCCATGGACACTGTACAATCATGAAATTTCAGGAATATGTCTCATCATTCTCAGCTCAGAAGAACAGCAGATGGTGTTTGCTATTGGGTTACCCCAGAGAACACTTTTCTTCTTTTTTTTTTCCCAAGCTTGAGTTTATATCTGAGTATATACAAATTCCATAATTCAATTTATATAAGCATGCAAGGCATAAAAGCATTGACCTGTAAATAACATGTTGTTTTAATAGCCTTAAATGCTGTTATTCCAATTGACATTTCTTGTATCAAAAGAGAAGGGTGGAGGTGATATGCCAGGTTAGCGGGGAGCTTAAGTGAAAAAATACTTTTTGTCAAGGAACTGGGATTACAGTTAAAAATGCCACGAAGCAAATTGAAAATATGTTTGGGAGGCCAGATTGCAAGTGCTCCTGGGGGAAGTACGGAGGCAGTGCCTCTCTGCTCCAGATGTCCCTCACTCTGCCAACACAGGAGGTACTAACATCAGTACAGGCACCTGAAAGAGAGGCTTTGCTTCCTATTATTTGCCTATTTCTGTGTCCCAGGAGAACTTGCGGTGATTATTTTTAGGGCCAAAATTTTGTCGCTTGCATTGGAGAGGGATAAATGCTTCAAGAGTTGCCAACACTTGTCCCATTCTAAGGTTAATCCTCATGGTATAAAACTCCCTGAGATGGCAATAATTAAGAGAACCCAACTCTCAGATAACACTCAGATGTATTTCCTAGAGAAACTATCACATGGTTTAATAGTGGCTGAGTTAATAATTCTGATATCATGGAAAATGAAAGAAATTGGTTGATATAACAAGTAGTGAAGAAACTGCTTTTGGAAAAAAAATCATTGCCTCAGAAGCTATTCAGAGATGTACAAGTATATCTGAAATTCATATTCAGATTACTATGTCTGTTAATTATTACTTTTTTCCTGGTGCCTTTTACCTTTTTCCCATTGCCAGCTTTTCTTTTCTTCTCTCTTCCTTTTTCTTGTCTCTATATATGAAAATTTAATAGGTATTGTTAAATAACTCTGAAATGGGCAAAAACTCTGTATTTAAAAAAAAATTAAACACAGTAGAACATATGAAGGCTTGGGTTTTTTTTTTAATAGGAAATCAGTGTTAATATTAATGTGTTAAACATGAGTAAGATTAGTGGCTTAGTTTAACTAGTATTTTGCCATTGGTAGTATGGCCTTTCTCCTTTTATTTGTGAAATAGATGTGTTAATGGGACATGTCATCAGACTTGAATTTTGGATTATCGTAATTACCTGCATATACAAGAAATTAATGCAAATATGTATGCTGGCATACGTTTTGTGTGTATTTGTTATAATTATCCTTAAAACGATTGTAAAAATCTCAGGCATACTTGTTGATATTTTCTTGTAAGAACTGCCAGTGACTCTATCCTTCTCTTCCTTCTCTTGTTTTCTTACTCTGCAGAGATTATCAAGTATAGTCTATGTGGGAATGAATTGACAATACATTATTACTGAAAATACAATGTTCTTAATATTCTTTCAAATATTTGTCAGCATTTTACTGTGTGCACCCTCCACCTCTCTGCTGTTTCCTACATGTCCCTGGTGAATTGAGCAGGATGTACTATAACATGACATTAGCTTTCACCCTGGTTTTTGTCCATCTCATACAAGGCACCAAGGTAAATGTGTGGCTCATGCCTCATCTTTGTGTCTCATGCACAAAAAGAAACATGGAGCCTACTCACAAATCAAATTGCTGTTGAAAAATGACTGGGTTTTTTCAAAGTATTCTGCTATCTGCGAGTTGTTTCTTCCCTGTAATATGCCTGGGGGGAAATCCCCAACAAATTTTGGGAAAAAGGAAACAAACTTATCTGAGTTCTGTGTAGTCAGTCAATATATTACAATGGAAATGAATGACGCCACTAATTCCTCCAGTATAGTCACATGTTTAAAAGAAAGGTGTAAGGCAGGTATCCAAATTGAAAGGAAAAATAGTGGTATGTGTTCAAGGGCAGAAACCAGTCTGGGATCTGAATTGTAGTTTTTCATATATCTGGGAGAACAGAAGGGTTACCAATTACTTCCTCCACTTGGCACTTCTGATTTGGCAATTTAATTCTCCATTAGTAGTGGTTTATTTCGTTTTTATCTTTTCATCTTTTGTTTGGGCTTGGCTTTTTTTAGGATATTTCCTGCTGACTGTTCAAATTCTTTCTGAGAAATGAGGTGACTGGAAGCTAAATTGGTAGTGCTTAAAGACTGTTATGAGTATAAAGGCTAAAAAACTTGTTTCACTTTCTCTTAAAAATTAGAGAGCGCATAACTTGTATTTATTAACTTGTTTAGCCTATTGTCATTTGATTAGGAGTGACATTTTTTTGCCTGCTTATGAATGGAAATAAGACATACTTTAGAAAACAAGGGGTACTTTACTCCCAGGTTGGACCAGGGACCTCCTGAGGGTCCTTCCAGCCTTAATCCCAGTGTGTAAGAATCCTCAAGAAGATGCAGTTTCCTAAGAAACAAGCTTTGAATGAGAGTTATTGAAGATACAAACTCAGAGAAGGAAGCTGAGAAACATAAACCTAAAAATTATATTTCACCATGCCAAGATAAGTGTGATAAACTTTTCATATTTCCAAAGGCATGGAAACGAAGTTGATAGCGTGGTGGGGGAGAAGCTACTTATATATATTTACTTTTTTTAAGCATGCAATAAAGAACTTGAACTGGGATACACTGGTATTTATCTTTCAAAGTCAAAATGTAGCCATGAAATACTTTCTTCTACTTAGCTTTTGAAGGAACTCCATTAGGTTTCCTTGAGTCATGTAACACACTAGCTGTGTTTGTCAGTTGCTTCCCTTAATGCTTCTGAACTCAAAAGAAAACGAACTATCACAACGATTGATCATCCACAAATTTCATTTAAATAGAAGGAAAAGCCTCAATAATGGATGTTTTCTTCCCCTTCATGACATGGTAAAATCCTTTGGTGGTTACTAGGGAATTAACCCACTCCAAGCAGTCATAGAAATGCTCTTCATTCAGGATAAGCTCTGATCATAACTTGTACTGTTCTTAAAATCAATTTTAAAGAAAGACATAACTCAATAGGAATTATGATCCTTTTATTCTAGCATTCACTTAGAAGCTTATTTTGTTGTTCCAGTAAGATTTACAATGGCAGCTGTATTTGAACATTTTAAACATTGCAGAAAGTAGATTACAGTACATGACAGCCTGTTGCAGCACAGGGGAAGGCAAAAAAAACTCTGCATGCAGAACTTGAATGGGAATTCTAAAGTCCAAAATTTATGATTTTAAGTGTCTGTCTTGTGATTGCTATATTTTTTATTGTGTAACTTAGTAAACACAAACATTATGAAATATGTAAGAGTTGGGTGTTGTACGTAAAATTTTAAAAAGGGGCCTGTGTGCTTTTCAAGGTGAATTGCGTTTAGAAAAAAAGTTTTCTTTAATTAGTCTGTAAATTTCAAATAGAAGAAAAATAGATCAGTTTGTCATGATTTTTCTTGGTATTTGTTCTTAACAACTGCTCTCTGTTGCAAAATCTTTCTCTAGGAGTGGTAGGTGTCTTCCAATTATTTCCAAGGATTCTGGTTTAGAAAACAAATCCAAACCTAAAAGGAAAGTGGAGATTATTCAATAAGAAGACACAGACTGAAAAACTGAAAATTTACATAAATTAATTTTTCCATAAGCTTTTATAGAAGTTTAGGGGAAAATACTAAAGGCTGGATATGATAACCTACAATGTTACTCTTATCAACAGTAGTGCCAGCTAGGGTATGGGAATATATTGCTGAAGAGGGGTTTGAGAAGAGAGTATGTTGCCAGAACTTGTTAGAATAGTTACTTATATTCCTTAACAATTTATTACCATGGGCAGGGACACCTCCCACCAGACCAGGGTGCTCAGAGCCCCATCCAGCCTGGCCTTGAACACTGCCAGGGATGGGGCAGCCACAGCTTCTCTGGGCAACCCATGCCAGGGCCTCACCACCCTCACAGTAGAGAATTTCTTCCTAATATCGAGTCAAAACCTGCTCTCTGTTAGTTTTAAGCCATTCCCCCTTATCCTGTCACTACCTATCCTTGAGCAAAGACCCTCTTTTCTGGGTCCCACTAGGTGCTGATAGAAAGCTGATACAAGATCTGCCTGGAGCCTTCTCTTCTCCTGGCTGAATATCCCCAATTCTCCCAGACAGTCTTCATATACTTCTGTATGTAGTGCTTATTTGACTTGAGCCTAGTTTTCCAAATTCTCCATCTCCTCTTGACTTCAACTGATTTGAAAAGATCCAGCATATCTGGAAATCACGGCTCTAAATACTTCTGTAGAGAAAACATAGATGCAGAAAGCTCTTATGTGATAAAAATATCACTTTAACTGAACCATTCAATAATCCTCAGAATTACCCAAATATTTTTTTTCTCTGCACTCAGGAATCACAAAAGGGAAGAATATTTTTCTCTCCTTTTTGAGTCATCAGTCAGGAATATATCAATCTTGTTGGTTTTTGGAAGAGACAAATCTAACCTAAATTCTGTATTATAACAAACATTGGTCACACCAGTAAAAATGTGAAGACAGTAATATCAAATTTACTACCCAGCATGCTGAAGAAAATGTTAGTGTGTCAATAGGCTGTGGATTTACATTAGTTTGATGGTAAAAAGATATGTTAAAAGCACTAACCATAGAAAGATATGTCATCACGGTAATGTCTGTAAGTTATACAGCCAATAAAAATAGGCTTCAATAAAAAACACTTGCATTAAATAAATAAATAAATAAAGTGACAAATTGAAATAATGGAGCAATTTCTTGGGACTCTAAAGTAAACAACGAATTTTTTTTTTACCAATTCTCTTGTTTCTTCTCCAGAATTGTAATTACTAGCAACACAGAAGAAAGCTTTATCTGCAAAACTCTTAAACAGCAAATTTCTGGAATTGAAAATAAAGTGATATAAAGGCCTTATTTGTTATCCAGTCCAATGCTGTAAGATGTTTTTCTGTATGTGTTTTACATGCCACTCAAATACATTCTCAAACAAACTTATATCACACCTTGATAGTGACAAAAGCAACTTTCTTTTTACATTTTTCATTCTCCTAAGCTGCAATAAAAATCTGCACTAGAAATGACCTTTGAAATTAAAGATCCAGAGCAGTGCTCCAAAGCTCTCATAAACTATAATTAGTTGGATTTTTT
>VZRO01008061.1:467323-510459 GCA_013397915.1 Daphoenositta chrysoptera | reverse complement strand
TTTTTTTTTTTTTTGCTGGAGGAATGTGTAAAAGGGAACAGTAAGTAGAATTGTACTGCTACTCTTTATACCTGTAAGTATCCAATGTTTAATTCAGTAGTCTGGCTTTTCAAACCCACAGAAAGTGAAGAGAAGCAGAATGTGTCACTCTGTATGTGCAGCTCAGCCCTTTCCGGGTTTAAAGAGTTATAGTAAAAGTTTGATTGAAGCTGCTTTTATCCAGTTACATCTTCTGGAACAGTATAGCCTGCAGTATTTGTAATTAAGCAAAATAGAAAATCCTGCCATGCACCCCGGGGAAGAACTGAAGTGCCTGAGGTGTGTGGCCTTGGCAGCCTTTGTCCTTTCCAACAGGCTGGTTATTTGTAGCCCTGGGGCTACAGACTGCGATTGCATCCCGGTTCTAGGTGCCTTTTTGGCAGCAGAGATTTTGGGAGCGCCAGCAAGGCACACACCTCGTGAGCCACTCTGAGGGAGCCAGGAGCAGACAGGCAGGTCAAATTAGTACCCAGTCCTCTCCAGTGGCATTTTCAAACTTATATTCATTCTGAAAGTTGGTATTATTTTTGCTTCTATCATATCTGTTCTGTTCTGAGCTTTCTGTCAAGGCTTTATTTCTTAAACCTTCATTAAATGTGGAAGGGGCAAAATGATACAGATAGTGATATGCAAAGACACATGTAAATGTTGTATTTGATATTGACTACCAGCATGCAGCAGTAGGACTGGATTTCTGCCCAAGCTTGGTTTAAGCTATCCAGAGTTTCATGGGTTAGGATTTCTTTGGGGTTGACTTTGCATGGGTTTTGTAGAGTTGTTTTACCACAGTTATTCAAGGACATTTTATACATTGAAGCATTTTTCCTAAAAAGATACCTTGTGTTACAGAGTAGTGCAAACAGTAAATCGTTTGTGTGGTAAAAGTACTTTTAATTCTACTTCTGAATTACAAGAGAAAATACATTGAGCTCCACCCATCCTTATTCTGGTAGGAGAGTTCTTGGTAAAAGATCTCTCACGGCAACTTGATGCCACCAGTGGTTGGGGTGTAACTGTGTGAGGTGGATCTAAATGTTCTCATGCACCATGACCTCTGCAGATACTGGGTAGTATCAGTATTTATTTAGGTTTCATCTGTATTTCTTTATTTCTAAACTTCTCTTTATGCACACCAGAGCTTGTTTTCAAGTACATGGGGAAAAAAAGTTTGAAGAACAAACACATGGGTGGTTTTGATGAGGACATTCTATAACTTTTCAGAAATTAACTTTACAAATTGATGTTTTGTTTTTTTTTTTTAAGAGAAATTATTTCTTAGCCTTCCAGATCTATTCCAAATAGTGGAGTTATCTTTAAGTTTTTTTCTGGGATAGGAATAAGTATGCTTTAAAAGGAAAACCTACTTCTCCCTTCTTTTACTTTGCTTTTAAAACTGGTCTAATTGATATACCAGAAACCTTTTTGTCATTACATAGGAAACTATTTTCCAAAGAAGAAAAAGAGCTGAACTTTTCATAAAGATCAGTCTATTTGTCACTGTAGTGACAGCTCGAAATAAAAGTTGCTGCAAGTAGTGTATTTCTGCTGTAAGTAGTGTATTGTGGGACTAATTTTTAGTTTTCTTCTCAAGTTGCAAGTTTACTTTTCCTGTGAAATCAAGGCATGTCAAACGTTTTTCTAGTCCCACAGTGGTACAGTTTTGGGGAGAGAAATTTGAACATGAATAGTCCATGTTTTAACTGAGAGGTTTTGATTGCTATAGACTCAATCTCTGCTTTTGAATAATAACACCCAAGAGAGATTAAAATCCATGAGAGAGTAACAAATTAGCCAGTAATTTCTGAGTCTTCCCTCTCCTGTTTTCCTCTCGCTCTTTTGATCAGAGCTTCCATCCTTGTCAAGAGACATTTCCTAGTTCGAAAGTTTTGATGAAATTAATATGTTTTCGATGGAAAAAAAGACTGACATCATTGTCAAAATGTTTCTAGAGAGCAGAGTTTCTAAAATTTTAACAAACTCTTATTTTTTAAGTCTGAGAGTGATTAGATTGGTAAAAACAGTGAAATTATCTAAATCTTTTCAAAGCTAATAAAATTCATGCAACATTCTCCATACACAGGAGCCTGTATTGAAATTCTGAATCTAAAAAAGTAAGAGGAAATAGTTTCTACATATTTTTCCATTAAGCCAAGATTTTATCATCTTATATTTTTTTTATGGGCAAAGATGCAGCACAAATGTATGTACATAAAACCAAGTATTTATTGTTAATACAATGGAAATCTTAAGTTTAATTAATACTAATCCAGACGTAATTGTTACAGGAAGAAAAATAATGCAGTCAAAATTTTTAGATGTACACGGCCCATCTCCTGGAGCAATGTTCATTCTCCTCCTCCTCCTCTGGTTCCTGGGGTCGGGTCTTTCATCCTGGTGCTGAGAGGGGAGGTGTGCTGTGGAAGTACTCAGTATCTGGAGTCCTTTACTGACAGGAATATGATGCTGATGTGGATTGTTGCCTCTTCCTTGGATTACAATCCACTTTGGATTATTTTTTATGGATTTTGTAACGATTTTACACCTTTCTGCCTCTTCACTACCATGACACGGCTGTGTTTTCCTGAGCTATGTTTCCCCACACTGTGTCTTTGTGTTAGTTGCAGATATCTTACTCTGCACAAAGTGCTTGTTGCTGTAAAAACTGCACTTGTATCACACAAGACAAACAAAAGCAGGACAAATTAGCCATGGGCACTTAGACAGTTTGAGAAACCGCTGTCACAGCAAAAGCGAGTGAAATGAAACTGCAGGCAGGTCAAGAAAAGTTCACAGAGAGAGAGGAGTGCCAATCCTCGCTGCTGAGGCCTCGCAAACTCGGTACAGTGCTTATGGCAGTGGCAATGCCATCCTGCAGGATTGCAGCCCTTCGCGAGAAGGAAAGCCTGGGCTCCAGCTGCCTGGAGAGGGGGCTGCCCTGCCAGTCTGCTGCAATGGTTTCTGTGGGACCAGCAAAAATCACTGCTCAGCCAAGGACGAGCTCAGGACACCGAACAGCCCATCCAGTGCACAGATCCTAGGGGCACTGTGCTGTGAGAACTGATTTGCAGGAAACTGCAAAGACGTGGAGCAGAAGCCAATAATGTTTTCCTCGCCTCTAATGCTTTCCTTGCCTAGTCACCTTTTAATTACCAGTGGCCTGGGCACGATTTTCAAAAACCACAAGCCTTGGCTACAGACCCCGAGGCTTGCAGACTCTTGCAGAAGAACTTTTTAATCTTGCAGGGTTGGAGAAGAAGTTAAAAGCAGCTGAAAGACTCAAATTTTGATTAATTAACACTTACATTCTTGCTTCTTTTCCAGGTGAAAGACCACTAAGTAGCTGCTCTGTCTTACAATTGAAATAACAGTCGCCATCCCTTGAGGGTGAAGGATGCCAAAGGCGAAAGCAATTAAATCCTTGTTATGCTCTACCTGTTGGCAAAGCTGATAATTCACAGGTAGTTTGCTACCTGCAGCTTGAATAACGAGGTGTACAACATTTACAAGTCAGGGCAGTGAAATGGACATGGCAGTACCATTCAGCTGCTCTGCCTGAAGACAGGACGTTTCATTTAAGCAATCACATATATAGTGCTACAAACATGCAAAAACATGTGAGTCGCTGAAACTGTTGTATGGAGTTACAAATTTGTCTGAAAAAGCATTTACATGTAGCAGTACAGAGAAAATTAAGTTTTGTTTGATTTCCAGGTCTATATGAATTTTGTTTTTTTTATTTTCTGCGTTTCCTTTCTGTTTTCTTCAAACCACAAAATAATGACAAAAAAATCATGAGCAGTGTATAAAACTGTTCAAAATAAATTACACAAAGATACACACATATGACACTACTAAGTACTGCATACAAAGAACACAATCAAGATTAAATTATCATAAAAATTGGTACTGTTGCAGTACTTGGCAGCTCCTCTAGGAAGGGACCCCAGTGTTTCCTTGACTTCTATACAGTTCCTGGTGCCAATAGAAATTCTTATCTTTCAGGGAAAATGATGGACACAATTTTGTTAGGGATATTATATCTTGATAAAAACAATGTCCTTTTTCTAACAAGTATAGGTGAAGCTGTGTTGTAAGAGAGAAAGGGATGTCTTGCAGAATTAATATGTCATTTTTTATCATAACTTGATATTTTCTAAAATACTTTGACATTACTTTTCACATTTCATAGATCATTATTTTATTATTTTTCAACCCAAATATAATCCTAAATAATCTCAGTTCCTACCCTTCTTTTATTACTTATTTTACAGAACCTATTTTTCTGACTTTCCTTCAACAGTGGCTGCTCACCCCCAGTGAGATAAAGCAGCATTGCTCAAGCCTTGTTCTAAAAAAACAGAACATTCGAAGCCTGAGAAGTGACCTTTCTATAACAACAGCCTCTAGAAAACTCTCTTATTCAAAGGCTCCAAGAAAAGTAAAACAATTAAAATATAACATCAGAGCAGTTATATGAGGCTGGACAGCAGGATGGACTGAAGAAGCCTTCCTCAGAGTAGTCCAGAGTAGATGGCCAGAGTGAGGGAGCCCATAAACTGATTTTACCCATTTATTACCCATTTTACCCATTTATTCCCTTGGAGAATTTACACTGCCACTGGTATCTTGCCTTTCACTAGGATGTCTTCAGTCCATTCTCAGCTGCAGTTTCAACTTTTTTTTTAGCTCCTACCTTTGAGAAGACTGAAAATGATTCTTGTTTATATTTATTTAATGAGATACAGGCAAACCATGTCAGGAAAACTATGTCAAAATGTGTTTTCTACATTGTATCCTGGGGCCAGCAACATCGCTGGTTGCTCCGGGCTCCAGTGTAAATGAGTTATCTCAGCGCAGACGTGACACTGAGTAGGTTTTGCTAGGAATGCTTTATTCTGAGACTACACTGTCTGAAGTGAAAATTCAGTACTGGGTGTGGAAAAACATAATATTGGTTTAGTTGACAATATTAAGCTTATAAAATTTTAAAATCTGTATTCAGATTGTCATAGTGTCTCTTGCCAAACGAAAACCATAATTGAAAATTTACAGCTGACCTATTTTTAATGTTGTAAGACTTGTGTGAGAATGGCCTGAAGCACTTTCCTTCCAGATCCAGATTACTATCAACCAGATAGGCACCCAGCAACACATAATACGAAGGAAGTGATGATTCATTGTCAGAATCCAACAAAATAGGATAACTCTATCTCCTTGAACTACCCAGATAATGTTTTTTTAGGTTGCATAATGGATTATGCATTATTAAATTCTTACTAAGTCAGCTGATGGGAATTCAGATTCTGATGAGCGTATGACTGTCAGCTGCCTGAAGTGGTACTTTTCAGACAGAATCTGGTGATATTCAGGGCAAATTAGTGCCCAGCATCTTACTTGTCCTTTTGTCAGCTCAGATTTCTAAATAGAATACATGCAGATATTTCTGATTTCTTCACAATTTTTAACAACAACAACAACAGAAACAATAGCAACAAAAAGCCCAGACACTTTTTAGGGGCTTGGCTTTTTAAAGAAAAGAGAAAAGAAAAAGGATTTCTAGTACAGCAAGATCTAAAGGAGGTCATTTGGCTAAATAAAACTCAACTGTATTGGACTTCATCATGTTTCCCTTTTTTCTGCCCTTTCACCACTTTCTATTGGAAAAAAATTCACCCCTCAAAGAAAAAAAAAAGAAAACTACCTGGGCTTTTCCATGGTATTTATGGATTGTCTAAACCAGAAAGATAATTTAGGGGCTTTGAGATCCCTACGTCCTTGACCTTTTCAATGTTGAGAAGAAAGGAGTAACGGATGAGCTTTAATTGTAGCCTACAACTTACTGCAGCCATCCCTACCCGAAAAGTTATGGTGGCAGCTATCTAATGCTGTTATGCTTAAGATCCTGTCAACACTGGCATTGTAAATTCCATTTGACTGCTCCTTGGAACTTGGCCATAAAAAAAAGTGCTTCAAATTGAACCTTGCTGTGCACGGCTATAGACTAACAGCTTTTCCCTTTTCTTCATACATATTTTAAATTAAATGGGTTTTCAAGTTAGCAAGAAAAAAAGAAAGCTATACGTAAACAAATCAGAGTTCTCATGTTAGTTCATTTATTTTTTCTGTACTGCTCAGCTGCTAAAGAAATAGATGAGATAAAAGCATTAATTTTATTTCTTTTCCTATCCTGTTTCTCACTCATGTGGATTTATCACTACCATCCTTCAATCCTGTGGTATCTGTCCTTCACTTTCCTACCTCCTGTCTGTTTCATCTGTATTTTCAGTTTGTTTCATTTTTGCCACACTTTCTCAAGTCTGTCTAGGGTCTTCCAAATGGCTTCCTGCTTATATTCTTTTACAGTTGTTCTCTGGCAGATGTTTAACTGCAGCAACCACCCCTTTTCTTTATTACCTGTGTTTCTCTATTCCTGCAGTATTTCCTACTTAATCTGACTTTTACATTCTCACCTTTCTACTTTTCATTACCATTGCTCAGCCTGCTGATTGAAACATGAATGAGAAAAGTTGGTGTCTTCATGTATCTACCTATGTATTTTTTGTCTTTCTGTCTGTCTCTACCTTCTTGTGAGATGTAGATTAGCAGTGGTCGAATTAACAGTTTTCCACTCAGGTTTTTTTTCCTTTCCTGAAGTGTTGGTGGAGGTTTTCCCCCTTCCTCCCCACCCCCCCCGCCCCATTCATGTTACACTGTCTTGTTCAGTAAAAGTCTAGTTCTTCACTGGAAGGAAACAAAACTTCTCAAATTACAAGAATTAGCAGCATCTTTTCCTCATTTTACCCATCAAAAGACCCAGGTCTGAAGCAGGTTTAAACTCACTTTTAAGAACCTTTCCTAAAGACATCCTTACAGGCTGAACATACATCACAGTAGGCAACACATTAAAGAGGAAAATCTGCAATTTTTTTACCATTAAAAAATGTAAGAGTAAAATTAATAATGACAATGTAAAATCTATTCGTAAGTGAGGTGAAACTCTTCGTTATGCAATGACACAGTAAAAAAATACCATAACACAGAAAAATTGCTTTTGTCTAAGAATTCTTGTATTTTACACATGAATTATAAGGAAAAGGGTTTCAAAGCTGAAACATATTTTAGTCAAATTAGGACTTATTAGTCACAGTATGCACTAGCACTGAGGCCTTTCATATCTTGTGTATACTGCAGAGGGAAAACAAGTAACCACACAAATATGTCCAGAGTGGCAATGATTGAGTATTACCATATTAGCACTGTGATATCAGAGAAGTCTCTGGGACTTATCAGTGAATTTTAGTGACTACACTGGAATTGCTTACTCACATTTTCACTTCTGGGAAGGGAGTGGAAGCATAGAAAAAGCAGAAAAAAGTTAAATCTGAAGCTCTGTAATTTAAAAATATGACTGTGTTCAAGAAAATAAAGAGGGGGAAAAGTACTAAATTGAGTTGATCTCTCTTCATTAACTGCATGCATTGGAAAGACTTCATAGCATGTAATATGGTAAAGTTAATAAAAAGATTCTTAGGCCATTCCAGTATTTTAAAGTGTCATTTGTTCTTCAAACCAAATTGTACAATAGTGTATTCTCGCTCCCTGTATTAATTAATATTCAGATTTTTGTGAGAAGGTATTACATGGAAATCCAGCCCTACCAATGATTTTCATAGTGGTCAGATGTTATTTTTACCACATTTATTTTTTAAAAGAGTGAAAGTGAAGGTATTTGCTGACTAGCTGTTTACATCAATTGCCCACAGCATATTATCTTTGTTGTTTTGTCATATAAATACATTGGCTGAATACCTGTTAGAGATTATTATTCAATCTGAAAAGTTTTTTGTTCTTTCTTACAATTATACCTGTAAAATTTAGTAATTCTGACCACTGACAGGACTAGTTACTAACCTGATTTTCCAGGCAGTAAATTTTATTTAAAATATTTCCTTAAGTGAGCTTTATTCCAGTGATCATAATCTTGGTATCTATGGTATACCTAATGCATTTCGCTAGCCAACAGCTCCAGTTCTAGGGTCAATTATGAGTAAGAGTACAGTATAATTTCACCACAAATTAATACCATCTGTCAACATGATAAGTATCAAGCTGGGTTTTCAAACAATCAGCTTTTCTCTCATTAAAGTATCTGTAGAGAATAAACTTTCTCAAAATGAAAGGAAGGGGCCTGTCTTTAAAGCAGTTATCACTATATCATGAATAAAAATTGTAGAATAGGATTCTGCCCCCAGAAAATAACACAGTCGTCTAAATAAAATAATGTACTATGTCTTCCTCTATAGATTTTTTCCTTTAAAAAAATAACTATGCTTAGAACTGCCACAATGACTTTGTGTTTAATAAAGGTCACTTGTGCACCACTCGAATTTCTTATGGTCTTTGATGGTCTTTTCTATGGTCTTGAATGGTCTTTTAGTTGTTGCACTTGATTTCTTTCCAATTTTCTCTAAAAACAGGGGGGAAACTACCTATTGGTAAGCATCTGGGTTACCTATTGTTATGCCTCATTAGAGGAGTGATTTTTCTCAGCTGTGATGACGTAAAGAGGGATGACCAGGTATTGCCCTGTCAGCACATGTACTTGGTCCTGCTCTGGCAAATGTTCCAAATGTTCCAAATGCTCCCCCAAGGAGCTATAAGGAAGATATTTAGGTCTGAACCTGCCACTGTGCACACAATAGTTTTCTTTTTACTCTTTCTGTTCTATTGAATCCAATACTTGGTACTCAGATGATAAAAGTAACAAGTAGCATCTCTGGCACTTTAATCCCTGCCTGCTGCTATGGTGGGTAACTCCTTTGTCCTGTGACATCAGGTTTAAACAGAATAACAGGCACAAAAATGAAGTCATTGTGCTTGAGAACCAAGCCAAGAACTCTTAAGTCATCCTTGTCCTCTGTAATCGAACAAACATCAGAGTTTTGCAGTTTTCAGTTAAGGCTGGGATAAAGCCCTAAAGTTGCTATATGATGTTGTGTTGAATGTTGCTTCTAAGTAATAAAATATACCAATTTTTCCTGAAATACTTTAGTATCACTATACTGTCTTAAATAAACACATACTACAGTGAAAATGATTCTGATTTTTTTTCCCAAGAAAATGGTAATGGTTAAAAAAGGTCAATTATGCCCTGTTTAGGCTGGTCAGTAATAGGGATCAAAATAGCACTTTTCTCCAGGTGGTGATAGAAAGCAAAAAAAATGAAGCACTTTTAGAAAGAAGCAGATTTCTTCAGAGTTCTGCACTTGTCCCATAGGGATAAACTAGAATAGAAGAGTAAGTGCTGCAATATTCTTATCACGAGGCTGCATTTTGCATGCCTTTGAAATGTGAAGGAGTTTTTTCGCTTATTTGAAGGGAGAATGTTGCCAAAACAGGTACTGTCAAATTAATTGAGTACAATATTTGCCAGTTGTGATGCCGAGAGAGACCTCCAAAATTTATTTAAAGGAGTAATCACTGGGAAATTGCCAAGGTCTCAAAACATTTTTCTTCTTAACCTCATAAGCAATTGTCATCTCATGTCTTATTTTTTAGCTACAGTTTGCTATTTCATAGAGGAAATGATTAGTGATATCATGCATCATTAACTGTGTGGCTGAAGTTTAAGCCTCAGACACAGTGAGCCAAATTAATTTTTAGTGTAGAACTACAGACTCTAGCATTTTACTTGTGGAGCCAGCAGAGGCTGAAATCACACAGAAAGTATTGATTTTAGATCCCCAAGAATGGTGTGTCTCATGTAATTCTACTGTTATCTCCTGCTGATTCATCAGAAATGGCTTTCAGGGAGTTCAGCCTTTTTGGCAGAAGACACTTTTTATGTAGTGGTAATAACATACAGAGGTATTTATAATATGCCCTGAACTATATTACCTTAATGCTTGAATAAATCACTAGCTAGAATTTTCTCTTTCTTTTCCTATTTTGTAATCCAAAGCAAATGAAGATACTTGGGTGCATTGTCTATGAAAGCAATCAAGATAAGTATTATGCTAATACTGGGCAAAATGACTTTGTGACTTTTTTTCTATACACATTTTTCTATTCTGAAATTTAGGATATCCTGCCAAAGGAAAATGAATCTTCAAAATACTTTGGATTTGTCATTGTTCCAATTTTTCTTCTCTTCTTTGGACTTCTATTTTAAATTACAAACTTTAAAATGACTTGTTAGGTCACTGTTGGTTGAACCACAGTATTTATTATTGAGTGGAGTCAGATGAATGCAATGACCTGGATAGTTGATAATTCCTGATTTTTCAGTAAAAAATCCCCAGACTCTTGAAACTCTGTGTGGAAACCAGCTCCTGTGAATTGTTCATTAGACTTGTGTTTACAGTGTAGAGAACCAGGGAAAACAATTTGAATCATTAATATGTATGACCACCATTTCATTTTTCTTTTTGGCTAGACCCATCATTACTCACTCCCATAAATTAACTTAGGGGACAGTTCCCAGCTGACTTCTTTTCTTTGAACAAAACTCCTTTAAGATCCTTGACACTCATTGATGAAATAGCTAACTCTGTGCTATAATGTCCTTGATTTTAATGATACGTTAACGGTTCTTTCTCATTAATGATACCTCTATTACACCTCTTCATACTTTCTCTTTATTATTTTGTTATCCCCTTAAGTCACAGCCAATGTTGAGATAAGATCCCAAGGCTTCAATTGGAATAATACTGCTAAAGACAATTTCAGGAGCCCCAGATAAGTCAGAAGACTCTCACTCAATGAGTTTAGCATTTTACAGGAATTGGTATTTATGAATTTAGTAATGAAATATAATCATTAAAATATTAAGTAAAGGAAAGCTGCAGCTTAAAATAAATTTGATTTAATTAAAACAAAGCATTTCAGTGTTATTGTACTGAAAGTCCCATGATTCAGTTTGTCTTCTCATAAGTGACAACCTTACCATGGAACTTTCTGATAAGCTACACTTTGGTTACATTGTTGGCAAAATAAGTATTGAATTTATAATCAATTTTTAAGTTGATATTCAAGTTTTGCACAAAATACTATGAAATATTTCATTCAAATATTATTAAAATAGAACAGAATTAAATATCTTTTAAATTAAATTCCAGCTTTTATTTTTTTATCCTCAATCTATTTACTTACTAAGTTGTTTCAGAGGTTATTAGCTCAATAGTTGCTTTTTTCCTATAACTTCATTTGTGTTTTCCTATGGAGAGATAAAAGTATTTTAAATGTTTATACATTCAAATGTTTATAGACTTTCTGTGATTCTTCTGTTCACATAACAAAATGAATTAATTGCACGCACTGATGTTTCTGTTAATGAAGTACAAAACCCAAGAAGAGTCAGAATTTTTTGTTTAAAAAATCATGCAATTTTACTCTCATCATTATTACATCAAATATTACTTACAAATATTACTTACTTTCTGTCTAGTAGCACCCACAACATCCTCATTATTTTTCCAGACCCAAGCAAAGGTCCTTATGCAGCAGAGCCTATAACCAGTAGGAAATTTGAACAACCCCAAGCATGGGGTGAGGACAGGTTGAGACATAGGAGTGAAGGGAGATGATATCTCCCAACTCCCCAGCCTATCTTTAAGTTCTATTTGTACTCATTTTCCAAACCAAAGTGGGACTTATCATCATAACATCTTGGGTCATGGAGGTTTAAGGAAAAAAACAATTAATTGAATTAGAGAGAGACGATTTCAGGACAAGCCAGGGACTTTGATGGATTTGTAACCATTGGGAAAGCAAGAATGAAGACGGGAAAGAGAACAACTTGAAAGAGTAACTTTGTTACTGGTGATTTGTTAGCTAACACTTAAAAAGCTTTCAGTTGACTGATGTTTTATTTTGCACAGTGGTGATAACATATTGATATTTTATTTTGGGAGGCTTAAAATTTGAGAACCTTTACAGCACTTGCATGTTTTGGGATGATACGAGGATATGGAGATGTAAAGGGACTTCAGGAAGTGGGGCACATGTTACCTTTGCATCCCTGTATCTGCCATGGAGCATTAGTCCCAACCTCACACATCTGCTGGGGTCACACATCTCTAACATCTTCTGGGCCTCCTCCATGTGCCCCACATTCCCTTGTTTTCCCAGTGCAAGCCAGTCTAACCACTAATCAAATAATGGAGGAAAGACTCTATAAATGTAATTGAGATTTTAATAGGCCAGGGGAAAACTTGAGCAGAGGTGAGTTTGTTCTTAACGTAGTTGAAAGGGCTTGGTTGTGGAAGCTCCTCACACACGCCCTGTGGGTTCTGCAGTTGATGAGATACATGGATCTCTGCTTGCTAAAGGCATATCTACCAGTATTTAAGAGGATCCTTTGCTTGCTCCCTATAAATCTTCCTAGCAGATTTTAGCCTCTTGGGGAGCATTAACAACTGAGGTTTGAAGATGGAAATGAAGACTTTCAAATATAAAAGTCTATGGAGCGTATTTGAAATGTAAATGCAAATGTGTTTCCCATGTCTGATTTTGTGCCATTATGCTGGTGCATGCAACTAGAGTTTTCGACTGGACTAAGTGCATCTTCTCAAAGAGCTTTCCTGAAAAGCTATCATTTTAATTCCTGTTCACTTGGAGTTATCACCACACTTGTTAGTAAATGGATATGGTGAGGTTAGGCAAAAAGAAAATGTGATGTAGAGAAAAGCAACCCAAATTACAAAGTCCCGAAAGCTCTTTCACTGTGAAAAGCCCTCCAATACAAATTTTTGTAAGGATACTTGGGAAATGTCTGCAAACAGCTGCAGTGTAAAGGCTGAAGTTGTCAGCTATTTGCCCAAATCTGTGTAACCTTAAGAGCAGACTTCTGAATAAAAACATTTTAGGACAGACTGGGTTCAAAACTGTCACATCGTATATATTATGTTTTCAAACCCAGTCTATTCTCCTTATAGATTTGCTCATGTCATGTGAGTATTCAAGTTCCAGTTAATAATGATCCATGACGATTTTTGCATCTACCTGCTGGCATGACGTAGTTGTGTTGTAAGGTGTCTGTAGCAGCTGGAAAAAAGAAAAAAAGAAAGGACAATCTTAAAAGCACAAGACAAATCTGTAAGCATAAAATATGTCCATAGTGAACCCAGTAAAATATTTCTGGAAGGATGTCTTTGGAACTTGTTCCTTTTTCTTAGCTTAAAAATTATTAAAAATTCGTATCAACAACACTTAAAAATCAGTTACAGCCCAGCTAGACCTGTGTAGCACATGCTTTGAGCCCAGGTAGATATTACACTAAGCAGTAGCTACTACAAAAATAAATTAAATAATAATTTCCATGCATGTTTCTTAATTCTGCTTTATGTTTCTTTTCCTTGTGTCTCCCCACACCCACCCAGAGCTCACAGTTTATCTGGTCCTTTCCTGGAGAAGGAAAAGACTGGGGGTAGTTTGGACCCAACATCCTCCTCCTCCATTGCTTGTTCCCACAGTCACAGCTTAGGTGAACTGGTCCAAAAGAGAAAAACAGGCCTGCCATCACCTATTCATTGTAAACTGAATGAATTTTCACGATAAAGAAATCTCTCTTCCTTTTTCACATGCTGATTTTCTTTCAGTCTTGCTGATTTACTTTTATGCATCTCTCATCAAGCTATTAAACGCCATAATAAATTTTCTCATATTGTGAGGACGTATTGCTAACTTTGGAGAGGAAGAGAATCCCTCTTTTCTAATTGATGCTGTAAAATATAGTAAACAGGATGATGAATTAAACTTTCTTTGTGAGAGAAAGATTTTTGTGAATTATGCATTAGGCTTTATTTAAACCATATGGATTTTATTTGCTTTTTATTAACTTACTACATTTGACATTGCTTCTGCATTTCCACACCTCTTCTCCCCCTGGGAATGTCTTCTAATAAGGCATTTCATAAAATCTATGATTTCTCCTTTTTTTCCCCTGAAGAAGCTCTAGATGCAAGGCAAATGCTTTGTTATTGCAGAAGTAGCTTGTTTACATCCCTTGGGTGGGAACTGCTTGCTATGGAACATTTTAAATTCATTTGTATCTATATCAAAGATCACCTCATTGTTAAAACTTCATGCCTAACTTGTAAAACTGATTACCATGCATAATATTTTCTGTTTTCTGGCCCTCCTCTAGAGTTTTTAAAGTGTATATGGCCATTTATGCACACAAGTCTAATAAAAGGAGCGTGGAGAGAGGGGGTTCTTTGTCACACATGTGCCTTTGAAAATAGCTCCTGTTATTTACTTTATTTTTTTCAGTAGTGCATTGCTGTACTTGAACCTTTGGCACTAATGAGCTGACTATTGTCAGGCCTGTCTGGAACCATAGAACATCCTGGGTTGGAAGGGACCATAAAGATCATCTCATTCCAACCCTCTGCCATAGGCAGGGACACATTTCCCTAAACCAGGTTGCTCAGAGCTCCATCAAAGCTGGCCTTGAACATTGCCAGGGACTGGGTGACCACAGCTTCTCTGGATAACCTGTGCCAGGGCCTCACCACCTTCACAGTAAAGAATTTCTTCCTAATATCTAATCTAAACCTACTCCCTATCAGTTTGAGGCCACTCCCCCTTGTCCTGTCACTCCAGGCCCTTGTTAATAATCTCTCCCCGTCATCCATTTAGGCTCACTTCAGGTACTGGAAGGCTGCACTTTTCTTTAGGCTGAACAATCTCAATTCTCTCAGGCATTTGTCTGTTTGTTCCTGTCTGAGCAGTTCAGTCATTGCTGGATTTTACTGTCCCTATCTGATGTGAAGGTGGGATATGCTCCCTCCTCTCTACAGATACAATTTTTCATGAAGGTTACAGAGGCATGTGGTTGAGACAGACACTAAAATCCTTCTCAGAAATTTCCAAATCCACAGTGGTGGCAGAACGACTTCCATTTAGGTATTTGAACAGACTGTGGTACAATATATCATAAGAATATACTATATCTATATATGCCATAGGGAGCTTCCTTCTGTTCACATCATGCAATTTACTGCTTTGAAGGAGCCAAAAGGAGCCAACCTGCCACCCATCAAATGGGTGTCACGTTTAGGAATACTCTCCTCTCAAAGTGTCATTGCCTGTTAGACTGTGATTCTCTTTATCACTGTTTTAGACCTTCCGACTTTCTCCATCAGAATATTCCTCCTTTAGCAGCTGTAGTCTACCTGATCACTTCAGTTGGTCTCAGATAAAGAGAATCCAAGCATCCCAATAATGGCCATGGGACCATCTGCAACTGTTTACCAGTGTTTCAGACCTTTTCTCTTATTGGCAATATACAGGACTGATCATGTGTTCATCTATTCTGGCAAATACCAGTTACATAGTTATATGACTAAGCTAGTTTGTTTGAATTCCTCAATATCTGGATTTTAACATGTGCCAAGTATTTTCATCACCAGCCCTGTAATGAAGATATGAATGTGGCAAATAAACACAGCAAAATTTAATGAGAAAACAGGAAAATCAAAACCTTGGGTCAGGAAACAGATGTAGTAATAAATACACAATTTCACCAATTTAATTTCAGTGACTAGAACAGTATTTGGGTGTAGTGTTTTTCATGGAAGACTTGTGTTAGGTCTGACTTTGCAGCTATTGGAATTAACAGTTAAAAATCATAGCTCATTGTATATGTGTAGTGTACCACTTACAGCTCAGCAGCACTGGTTGCAACAGGGATTGAAAGATCCAAATGCATTGGAAATGTCTGTCTGTGTTTTGCAGTGGCTTCCCAATTGGCACAGAACCCAGCTGACCTAAAGGAAATTACAAACATCTGTCTCTGAAGCAAGTTGCCCTTGGTGTTCTTATGCCCATGAAATAAACATGCACTTCTGGGACACAACAGATGTTGCACCATGCTCTAAGAGTGATTCCATTACTCCACTGTTTGTTAAGGCAGCATTAAGGACATTAGTTCAGATACTGATGGTGTAGAAGCCTAAAAGACATGGGGCTAATGTGTATGTCTCAAACACAGACAGCCAGAGAGCTGTGGAGCCAGCCAAGGATTATTGGTAATAGCAGCCAAGGATTATTGGTAATAACACGCCGTGAGAAAGGATGTGGCTGGAGCAGGGGCCTTAGGGAGGTAGGGCAGCACTTCTCTGGGACAAACATCCTTGTTCTGGCTCCTGGAGATCAGCACAACACAGCACAGCTCAGGAATGAGGTTGAGAGGTGTGCATGGACTGTAGGGGGTAAGCAAGACCACCAAAGACCCCTGAAGCCTCCAACCCATTTCCAGAAAGGTCTGGAAGAATGGACTGTGTGCAAGCACTAATTTGTACTGAAAGTGAGAAACTTATCTCCAGGGTGGGAAGCACTTATCTATAAAAAGGTATCCAACCATGTCCAGTGCACTTGCCCTGTGCATGCACCCCAGGTCCGTGGACACCCCAGCTGGATCAACACTGGAGCCAGAATTGGTGATCTCTTTTCCTCTGTTTCTTTGTCTATTTCTTCCTCGCTCCCCCTCTTTAACTCATCTCTCTCTTTCCTGCTTCCCTCTCACCCAACCCATTACCCAAAACTCACTGCTGTGTGCTTATATGGGTGGTCAGGGTCTAACATTCCAATTTCCATGCCAAGTGTGCAATTTACTGGCAAAATTTTGCAAGCTTTTGACGACACTCAGACTTTTGCTGTTCCTTTTGACCACAAGCACGTACAAATCTAGGGTGCTCCTGTCATTAGGGGTGGTACATTGCAAATGTCTGCTTGGTCCTTTCATCTTGGCATGTGTGTGTGTCAGGATGACAAAGAGCTGACTGTCTTTAAGCAGAGCGGCTTCCTAAAGGTAGCAACTTGGCAAACCTTATTTGCTCCTGTGAAAAGCTAATTATCTGCCAGAGCATTGCTCTTTGTGTGGGATCAGCACACCCACTTAAAAATGGGATGGCAAAATTGATTATATTTATTTGCTTAGTTTTGAATTCTTCATATTTATTTGCTTATATTTTAACTCAAATGATCTGAAATCCCAAATTTAATTTAAGAAGGAAAATATATATTGTATATAGCCATCTTCCTGCTGTTGTGTTTCTAATTTTTATTTACTCACAGTGACTTTTCCACCTCTCTATAAACTTCATATCTCTCTCTCTGGTTTCAAATACTTTATGTTTTCTTCTACATTTTTGCCCTTTTGGGGAAGATTGGGCCCTTAAGTACATCAATTCGATTAGCAGGATTGTAACCCTGGAGAAAACAGGAGTATTGGGTACCAGTCTGTGGCAGTATATGATTTCTTGCCTTTCCAGGCAAGAAATTGTGCAAAGACAAATGAAATGCACCCTGATAATCATTTTCCAAAATCAAAACATGAGAACAAAGAAACCCCTGAGTTTTAGATTTAAGGCCTGGGAGTTTTTATTCATTTTTATTTTCCTTTCTTATAGAGCAGAGTGAGAAGAGAGAAGAGAAAGGAAAAAAAGAGGAGAAGTGAAAAAGAGCAAGCAAGGGCAGGGGGAGATGGTTTGTTTCCAGACAGGAACAGGTCCCAGTCAGTGGGATCTTTTCTCCTAAATTCATGCAGCTCTCTGATGACAATGAGACAGCTAGCAGTGTTTACCCATTATGTCTCAATAACTCAGGCTGGAAACAAACAGGCCAAACTACATTTTCAGTATTCCCTGAACTGATTAAGGCTTGCAGCTTGTTGGTTGTTTTTAGTTTTTTTCTTAAAATCCAAAAATAGCAGGAGTTATGCATTTAATTCCCTAAATGCAGTCTTTAGAGTGCACCTTAGGAAATGCATGTTTTGTATAATATATTAGCTAGAAAACTGTCATTCCAATGATTAATTTGTTTTAGTTTTTATCACTGCAGAATAAAGCTGTTTTGTGCATCTGTGCCCAAAGTTCATAGGCACAGCAGCACCTTACACACTGGCTATATTAAACACAATAATGTTCTGGCACACAGTACTCAACAAAAAGAGAAGTCATTAACCTTCCAGTGATACCCAGAAAAGGATAAAACTTCTTGGTCTAACATTTAATAATGTAAAAACACTTCTGATTCTTTTTTTAGGGGGCTGGTAGTGCTGAATAACTTGTTTATATT
Source organism: Daphoenositta chrysoptera (assembly GCA_013397915.1). Lineage (NCBI taxonomy): Eukaryota > Metazoa > Chordata > Aves > Passeriformes > Daphoenositta > Daphoenositta chrysoptera. The sequence continues at coordinate 492,339 of VZRO01008061.1, read as the reverse complement.
TGCACATTTAGACTTGCTCTCAGCCATGTATTTTAACCTGAAAGGTTTATAATTTTACCTATCTGAAAGCATATGAACTAAGACACAGAAAGGTTATGACATGCCCAAGATTATGCAAGTCAGTCTGAAGAGCAGGAACAGAACTCAACTAGTAACACAGTCAGCCCTGTCTCTCATTTTCTTCCCTGCTGTGTCCCAGCTGTCCAAATATTTTAGCTAAATTGGCTCCTGGAAGAAACCCAGGGAGCTCAAACTGAATATAAGTTCTGGTGGATATAGAGAAGGCAAATAGTGTGAGGAGCAAGCTGAAATTATGGGTTTATTTTCAACAGAGGACAGTCACCTGCTGAATCTTGAGAAAATGTCTTTATTTTTCTTTGCTTCTTTAGAAAGCAAAACAAAGCATCCAGAGGAATACTCTTCTCAGCCCTCAGTGGAGTGATGGAGCTTTGTTTGCTGTTTATCTGATAAGTCTATGGCTGGAGCAGCACCAAAAATGTCCCCAAAATAAGCAAGAAAGGCAAAATCCCTCTGTCTTGTGTTACATTTCCTCTTCTCAGAAGACAGAGCTCTTTAATCATGCTGGCAGTAAGGCCTGGGAAAATGGATGTTCCACTGGGAAGCTGTTATCATCATCTCCAGGAACAGCCATGGATCCAAGCAAATCACTCCTGCTTCTGGTAGGTGCCCTGGGAGACACAGGGTCTGAAAAGTTTTCTCTTCTGCCATGGCAGTTCTTTTCTTGTTTCTTAATCTACCTTTCCACCACTTTCTATCTTTGAGGAAAAGAAACTGGGTTTGTTTCTCCCAGTTTTGTCTGGGATCTCTGCAGCTGGAGACTTTCCCAAGTTAGTGTCCACCAGTGCAAATTCTGAATTTTTTCCTTTTCAAAAAAAGCCTTATCTATCCTCACCAAGGTTAACAGGAATTTTGCAGCGAGCTTCACCTGGACCAACACCTGATTTCCAGCCCAAAAGAGATGTGAGGCAGGAGTGTTCTCTAATAAATGCACCCAGCAGTCCTGCTTCCAGAGGTCGCTAATCCATCCTTTCAGGAGTCTGCAGTTTGTCTCCAACTAAAATAAAAACTGGGGAGAAAAAGGAGGATGGGGTGTGGTCCTCTGGCAGGAATCAGTGAGAACACGCTTTGATATGTACCTGGAGTCAGCAAGTGTGCCCATGTGCTGCAGTTTAGGAGTAAAAAGAGTGAAGAATCTAAGGGAGAAAATACACAGAAAAATCTATAGAGTGAATTTATCAGGTGAAAACTTTATGACTTAAGATGTGGGTATGAATTTTGAACACTGGACAGTAGCTTTTCATTTTTTTTTTCTGTAGCTATGAGGCCTTCTTCTTGTATGTTATGATTTTCTGTTGAAAAGATAAGATTAAATTAGTAGTCCTCACTAGTGGAGAGTAAGAAAGGTTCCTGATTCTTAGGCCTGAAACCAGACTTCATTTGATAATTTTGTAATTTAGATAATTTGATAAAATTCTGAATGCTGAAACTGGCAAAAAAAAAAAAAAAAAAAAAAAAAAAAAAGAGGGGGGGGGGGATTATACTGGTGATGAATTAGAAGTAATTTAGTTTTCTCCAAAGGTAATAGGTTTTAATGAAAATGAAGTAGTATGAACTGCCATGGTAGGGTTAAAATAGCATTAATAAGTATTAAATAGAATAAGTGGAGATATTATAGTGTGACTACAACAGCCAGGACAGTACTATAAATAGGGAAAGCCAAGAAGTCAAAATGCTGAAAATATATCAGAGCTCTATAAATTGTTCTATACAATAAATAGATTGATTCGCTAAATAAAATACTATTATTACATCATCCCTTCTTTGTATTTGATTTCTTTTCTTCCCTCTTAGAAATTAATTGCTATCTCAGGTTAAGATTTGTAGTGTCACTGACAAATATAAATTGTCATTGAAAAGACTGAGGAGGTCTAGTAACAGGTTTCTTAGGAAAAGTTTTCCTTTGTTTGGTGCAAAAAAATCTTGCACAACCATTTTTTGTGCAGGGCCATGAGCTTTTCATACAACTTTGATGACTACAAAATTACTGTTTTAAAGCTTCTGTCATGTTGGAAAATAGTTATGCATGAGGAAAGCAATGATCTGTAGGCTGCAGATAAAGAGTGGTGATATGCAGGTAATGACAATGTTAAGCAGATGCACTTTCCTGTCAAATAGAGTCTATAACTGCAATTTTTATTGAAGTCATGTAGGGATATGCATTTGTTGCATGGTTATTATATGGGTTTAACATCCACACAAGGTCTGTATTGGTGCTCTTCGAGCGCTACTGAAAACAAACGAGAAGGTAATAAACTGTGGACAGTAGAATGAAATCTTCAGAGAGGAGGAGAAGGAGGTTTGTCATCATTTCTGTTCATTTAACTGGCAGCTAGGACAAAGAAAACAGATCGAAGGCCCTAAGAAGCTATATCTACATGAGGGAATGTAGCTGCAGCTGGAAATTCAGGAGGAAGCCTTCTTGTTTTTCCCATCTTTCTGGGACAGGAGGTACTTGTTGGTTGGTTTTGTTGCTTTGGGTGTTTTTGGGGTTTTTTTTCTATTTATCAACTGGAAAAAATTCTAGCAGCATTGTTTCCCATTCCAAGGCAGAATGAGTGACTTAAACAATCTGACTGAATTCCATTTTCAATTTAACAAAAAACCCCCCATCAACTGAGGTTGCGGTCCTCCTCAAAACAAATTAATTTATTGTTATTTTATTACCCTCCCAGTGAAACTGTAAAAGAAAAGTTAAGTCCCACATCTTACATAGATGTAATTGGCAAATCAAACCAGGCTGTACAGCTTGCCACATTAAGTTATATTCTGGATTAACATTCTCCTGCATAATTGGACATTTGTATATTTGACATTTTTAAGGCTGAGTTTTCATAGAAGTCTACACTTTTTTGGCATCTGAGTGGGAGGGGAGGTTTCACAAGGGACCTGGAATATACTCTCTGAAATGAACTCAGTAAAGCATTGAAATCACAGGTTTTATTTGAGAGTGGTGAGGCAATTTTAACAATAGAGATAACAAAGGAAATACATGTGGTTTTCTAGCTCAGAACCTTTTTAATAATAACAAATAATATATTATTATACTGCTTTGTGCCTTTATAAAAATAGATGTGCCTAGTTTTTCAAATGCACTGGGCTTGAAACATCAAGAAAACCTTCTCAATACTAACAAAATATAGGAAATTAATATTAGGTATTTGGGAAAATATCATCTTTTAAAACATTTGCAGAAAGTTTTATCAAGTTTTGAAGCTAAAGGACAGGGCATTAGCTAAGAATAGACCTTGTGTTTTATGATCCAGCATGCAATTAATACCGTTCACTCCTCCTTTGCAATAAGGTTCAAAGTACTTTAAGTTTCTAGTGGAAGGTACCATGACCTGATGATAACAGTAATTTGGTAGAACTGGTCACAGTGACCATTTAGCAGCAATGTAAACAGATTTTGCAGTCACAAAACATTTATAAAGAGTGTAATGATTTCAGAACTGTCAGCCTAAGTGGAGTGCAGCTGAGGGAGGAGGTGAGGAGCTGTCATTCGCCTGTTCAGGGTTTGCTATTGGCACATCATTATGTGCTGCCAGTCACCTAAACCTCATGTCATTGTTCTGCTTGCTAAATTATTGAGGTGAGAAGGTTTGCAACTAGTGCACGATGAGAACTTTTAATGCCAAAGGGACAGTGTGTCTCATGTGGTAATATGGGTATTTTTACTTAACAGTAGGCTTTTTCATTAAAATTTTATGCAAGCACTAATCCATTCACTGAAATGCTTTCAAATAGCAAGAAATATAAGTAATAAATTACTCAAATTTCTATGTGGCTATCAAAGATGTTTTATTTTCAGTGTTCTGCTCTTCCTAAGGCTTGCTAATCCAAATTCTGGAATTTATTTGTCCTCTGTCACTGATAAATTGTTTATGACTCAAATTTCAGAAGGGCTGTGCAAACCAGCTCCCATTGACTCAGGAAGCTGCATACGCCCAGCTCCCTGGAGCCTCCCCCACACCTAACTGTATCTGTAAAATGAAGGTAATAATTCCTAACTTTCCAGAGGCTGACATAATGAATAAGCTATTAATATTAGATGCAGATATGAGAATGTATAAAACTGCCTAGATACCAGATTTTGCTAAGGAAAGGAATAAAAAATCTTCAATCTGGTATCTCTTTAAATGCACCTTCTTGGTTTAGTTGATAAGGCACTGTACAAAGTACTTCAGAGATACAGTAGAATAATTGAGGTGCAGAAGTTAAGTACTCTGGTTTTGATATGCTGAAAGGACTCCAAATAGCGATAATAATGGTTTTACTTGTCCCTTTTCCTCTCTGTGCACACTGTCAAAAGCTGAAGATCATTGTTTTCCTATGACAGAGAATTGGATAAAGCTGAGCCAAATGCAGCTTCTATACAGAATATTTTTCATGGTCTTTACTGTGTCTCTGGCTTCTAGTCCATGCTGTGCTTGCAGAAGTGTTTCTCAGACTATTTCACATGTAGATGAATAAGTCTCCTCTGTTTCTCTAATTCATTGCTCAAATCATTCTCCAAGCACTGGCCAGAACTAGCACTGTCTATAGTAACACCCATCCCCCAAAGATGAACAGATTAAAACTCAAAAGGAAAATAAATTCATTCAGTGATGCAGCACAGCGCTATTAAGCACTTATTGCACTTTCTACTTCTATTATTATTATTACTATTTCTATTATTATTATTATTATTACTATTTTGAGTGGATATTAATTCATCACAGAAAGCTGAATCACTCACCTTGAATGGTGCTGGAGATTTCTGTGAAGAGCTTGAGTTGTTTCAGTAGGGCTAAATCAAGGAAAAAAGATACAGAGAGAATCACAGAATCTCAGCAGAGTTTGGCTTGGATGGGACCTTAAATTTCCTCTTGTTCTAACCCCTTTCCCTGGGCAGGGACACCTTCCACTAGACTGAGTTGCTCAGAGCTCCATCCAACCTGGCCTTGACATATATCTAAGTTTTCACTGTCCTAAATTCACACTGGATATAGACTTCCATATGGAATTTCTTTCATATGAACAGATATGTTGAGTTGTTGATAAATCCTTCAATATAACAGACTAAAATTTTGGCTCCATACAGACAACCCAACTACTCTCTGTAGGGAAGAAGAGACTAGTTGGGGAGCTCAATAATTACGTAACTCCTGAATTTCAGTTTCCCATTTTGTAAGTCAGCAAACTTACCTCTTGAAGCTGTTGTTTGAAAAGTTACTTGACATATTTGCTTACTTATATGAAGGTGATATGTAAGTAAGCCCGAGTCTGTATGTTTCCTTGGTCAGACTTTGATAAGATGAGAATGTCTGGCAAGTTTCCTCACAAGCAAGAGAACAAGGAGCTCCCAAATTAGTCCAGTACCCTGCCCTCTTGTTGCCTTTGTGGTTTATCTCCTCCTGAGATCCGTGGGGTACAACTGCAAACATTGCTGATGCTGCACTGTCTTAGGGACCTGATCACCTCACACCACCGAGGAACAGACCCTGAGACCATGTCTTCTGACATTTTCCTGCTGAAAAGCCATCAGCTGTTTCCTAACTTTCACACCATAAACTCTGTTACAGCTGGAATGATGGATGGCTTCTCGTTACACAGACAATTAAATATTTTATCCCAAGGCAAACCTTCATGTTGTCATTCGTCTACAATTCAAGGTGTTTTGGTGACCTTTATAGCTCTTGATAGACCCCAGCCCTGTTCCTGCAGCTGAGATAAGCTGAAAGAAAGCGCAGCTCTGTGTCTCAGTTTGAGTGTGCCATTTTGAGGACTGCCTCTGGAATCTGCCTCCTTTGGCAGTTTATCAGAACTCAAGTCTTGTGACCTTCACATTAAAAAAAAAAAAAAATCAAATGTTAAATATTAAAAAGAAAGCAGACATATCTGCTTTTTCTTCAGATGTTTTTCTGCTCAAGTCTTGACTGTTATAAAAAAGGCCAGAGCTGACATTCATGTAAGTACAAAGGGCCTTCTCCTTCTAGATTATTTCTTTCACGTCTTTTCAAAATTTACCTGTTTGCACAGAACAAAGTACCACAAACTATTTTAGTTTATCTACACAAGATAATGTTAATTGACTTGTTTTCCCAGCAGCTTTGTATTTTTTCTCAGGGGCTGAATGTGTTTATTCTCCTGTTTTCCCAGATTAGCACATATACTTTTATATATTCTATTATTAGTGCAAGTCAGAATGTCTGTCATAAATAGCACAAGAGAGGACGTGCTCCTGCTTTCCCTGGGATTGGATTAGTGAATACTGCATGTCAATAAATAATGAATGACCAAGTTGCTTCATTATTTTTGAGAATTTTGACTATTTCATTTGCATTTTTCACTCTGAGTTTATAACATCTATTGCTAGAACTTCAGTAATCAAAAAGGTTTAAACATCAGAGAAAAAAAAATACTATCACAGCAAAGCTTATAGTAAATATTTGTAACATAGGCACTTTAGAAGACATACATCAAGAGGAGATAATACCATGTAAGTCTTGGGACCCAAATGAGCTCTAATTCAAACTGTTAAACTGTCAACTGCTTTGTGGCCTGAAGTTTGTATGCATGAAATGTTTTAAGGCTATTGGAAAAGGTCACAGTCCTTAAAAAAGAAAACACAAACCAAACATCAGATTTATCTCCTTCTTAGAAAAGTAAAAGGATGATAAAGGAGGGTTTCTTCTGTCCTTGGAGCTTTGGAACACCTCTAAGAATACAGCCCATTTAGAGTAATAAGATCCTGAAGTTTTTTATACAGTCAGATCACCTCTTGCCTTTGACAATGGTCCCTGAAAAGCTACTTCAGCTTCCTCTGAGTCAGTGGAAAACCTTCTAGTGATTTCAAGAGAATTGGATGAGCTTTTAAATGCAGTTATCCAGCTGCACAATTAACAGCCAGAAAAGCACATTCTATAAATTATTTCGCTATTTAGGGATACATTTAGCATGTCCTAGCAATATCAATTAACCAGGAGAAGAATGACTCATCCAAGCCTTCTCCAAATCCATTAAGTCAATATCTGACTCACTTTTTGTGGTATGAAAAATGGTCTGTTCGCTAAATTCACTCTCGATTTTTATCAGATCATCCCAACTGTATTAAACTGAACTGCAATCAAGGCAAAAATATTGAGGCCAGAAAGTCCCAAGTTACAGCAGAAAAACAACAGGGGTTTATCTGCCGTATTGATAGGTTTTGCCATTTAGCTGAAGATGCCTTGGCCCTAAGCAGTGTGGGAGATTTAGAAGTATTTTTTTGCTGTAATTTTTTTAATACGCATATGAAGAATCAACTACTCCCTTCTTGTGGAAGCAACCTTTGCAGATCTGAAAACAAACACAGTTTTTCTTTTTTTCCACTCTCCCTCCTGATAGCTAAAGAACCCCTTTCAAGCATTATTTGTTAATAATATCTGTAGTGGTTTCCTTTGAATAAATTCTAATGGGTGTGCTTTTTCTCAGCCTCTGGAGTCCAAAAGCCTACAGTGTTTTTATCTACTCCAATTCCACTTCATGCTCTGAGATCCTACCAATGCAAAATAAAGGAGTATTAATACAAATTTACATATCTGATAGCCTGTGCTCTTTTTTATTGTCCCTAGCTTGTCTTTTCCCAAGCAGCCTGAGACTGCTGATGATTAATTGCAACCATAAACTCTTAGCTTCTCTCCTAGAAAGCAGGCAGCTGACACCTCATACTCAAGTAACATATTCTTTCAGACGAACACAATTTTGTTTTTATGTCCATTATCTTTCCTTTTATTTTCTTTACAGACCTCTTCTTCTGCTTGCCAAAATCATCTGGAATTCCAATCCCAATCCCAAAAATGTGCAACACCTGTGGTAGTGTGTGCTCTTCCACAAAAGAGCTGGCAACTTGAGATCAAGTACATTCCACCTCGGTATGGAAAGCAGCATCCTCTCAAAATGCCACAGAATGCCCTGAAAATGAGGCCATGGTTTGTATAATATGAAGATGAGGAAATTCATTCTTTGCCTTCAGGCAGAGCAATTTGCAGCCTGTCTGTCTAGCAGCCACAGCATTATTCTCAGTCTGGCCATTAGCTGAACTCTAATAACATGTGGTTCTGTAGGCACTTCATTTCCATCAGAAGCAGAACAGGTATGTGTAGACCATTATGGATTTTTTATGTGTTTTAATATATTTATACAACTGTATTAATACACAGATTGGTCTCCTGCCATGCATCAGATGCTCCCAGTCCTCTCTAGCTCATTAAAACTCCATAGAAGCCTGCAGCAAAGCATTTTCCTGGGAACCAGAATGAAGGTGGCACACATCTCAGTCTGGCTACCACTTTATTATTTGGCAAGCAGAGAAATATGAATGTAAGCCATAAATTGGTCTGCTAACATTTCTATGAAAATAACCTCCAACTGCTCTGAAACAGATTCTGTTTGTAAACAGGACTTGCTACTATTTGGATGCAGATTATTTCTAGTGCAAGCACTCTCCCCCTTTTATCTGTGCTGTGTTTCCTCAGTAAAGAACTGTGAGTGCTGAAACACACAACCTACTTCAACAATACTTAAATGTCAGCCTTCCTGTATGTGATATGTTTTTCCTTATGTAATACAAACTATTAACACATAAAATTCACTACTGCACCAGATATCTTGGCCTTTAGGCTTATGGCAGTTATGGAGGAATGCATCAAAACAAAATGAACTAATGAACAAAAAAAACTAATTAACAAAATGAACTATTTCACTACCTTTAACATGCACATTCTACATTCACAGAAAAGACCATTAACTCTTGAGCCCTGAATATATGTCACATTATAATCATACTAATGTCTTCTTTGCCTTGCCAGGATTAAACATTAACATTCCCATTTTGAATCAGAAGAATGAAAAGAAAACTTTCAGGCTTAAATTGAGAGCACTCTCAGAATGTGAGGGGTTTGTTTTGGTTTTGTTTTAATAGCAAAATAAAAATCTAAAATGCTTCCATTTGAGAAAATATAGGGTGAGAGAAATGATCCCCTTTTCTTAATCACCCTTGGTTCCTAAGTGGTGCTTTCAAGATTTCTAGAAAATAATATAATGGTTTCCTTTTCTTTTTTCTTTTCTCTATTTATTTTTAAATATTGTAATTATTAAAGATAAGGACATAAAAAATGCTTGGAAAAATGCCTCTAGTGAAGCAAAGATGTTTTAATCCAGATGGAAGAGAAATTTGGTGCTATGCTTAAGGTAGGAGTTTCTTGAAAGTAGAATTGGATTTCTGTGATTAATGTTTGTTCTGCCCCCTTGTGGTTATGGAGTCCGGTAGGGCTTAAGTAGGACTGTCTGGGTTTAAATATTCGTGACTAATTAAAAATAAGCCTTCTGTATATTTCAAGTGATTCACTTTTCCCAGGAGCTGTATAGACCAAGAACCCAAGGCAAAAAAGATAAGACTCCTCAGATATGAACAATGGACAGGTTAATGTTTATAATTTGAAATATTTTTCCAAAAGAGTATGCTTTCATTGTGAAAAGAAGCTCAGATACTTTAAATATAAACAACAATTTATTCAGAAAGTAATAAAGGAAAATTTCCACTTTAAGTGCAGCTTTTCATTGTGGTTTTACTGGTAGAACTCAGTATCAGGGATGCTTTTCTTTATTTATCTTTGCAGTTTAATTCACCCAAAGTCAAATTTCATAATGTGCTCTGGTTATGTTTGTAAGAGTGCACTTCTATATGCCAAACATTCATGTGTTTAGACAAATTCTGGAAATACTTCACTTAATTTTCAAAAGGACCTAGTTGGTCACAGATTAATTCTTAGATAGCAAGTCAGATTTTTAAATCAGAGATCATGCAGTATCATGCAGAGTATTCACTGACTCTACTGTCAATAATGACTTATTGTCATTTAAAGAATAAGGATTAGTTGGTTTTAAAGATAAATTTTCTTAGCCTTTTCTGGGTTTTGCTACACAGAAAAGATAAGGTGATATTGCTACTTAATTTATCTTCAAACATTCACTAGAAAATATGTTAGAGTGATTTTCTTTTATTGGGTACTAATTGTTCGATTCCAGTTTAGAGAACCTATCATTACATAGTTTTCTTTAAATTATGCTGAAGGAAAGAAAGTAAATATTTTTATTAGCTTTCAACATTTTCCAAAAAATTCTGCCCCATTGCCCCAGAATCCATGTTTTGTTTCAAGACAGCTTCAAAAAACTAAGTTTGGGGTTTTTTTCTATGATTCCATGTAAAAGAATGTAAAAGGAATTTCAGTGNGTTTGGGGTTTTTTTCTATGATTCTATGTAAAAGGAATTTTAGTACACACAGAAAGTTAAGCCAAGCCTCTTTCATCCATATCCACACATCCACAGGGCACACAGTATTAAAATATGCATAAGTGCTTTACTGTTTTAGTGACACATACATATCTCTGTGTATTTTTTAATCCAAATCAAGTCCTGATCTGTAGAACAATAAAAGGTACTGTAGCAAGTGGACATTATGAAAAGCACTGGATGGACATCACACTGTAGGCTGTAACCTGACAAACACAACACAAAGTCTCTGCAAGCCATAACATTTTCAGCTGGATTGTCAAGACAAATGTGTCCTTTAGGATCAAACCCTTTCTCTCGTGTTTCCCCTTCAACCCAAGTTATGAACATATTGGCTCAACACACTTAAATACAGTTTTCTGGAGCAGTTTCAAATATAATCAAATGTGTAGAAAAAGAAATAAACAGTCTGACCAAAGGAGCACTTTCTGTTGGTGTCATGAGAAAAGTTACTACATGATCTAGCAAGTCATGAGACTGGATAGTCAAAGTCTTGCTCAGAATGGATAAGGTAGTGAGATGCTGAGCTTTTATCACAGAATATTCCCCATATCTTGTGTGTGGAATAGGCCCCTCTGAAGTCCTTACTCCAGAAATGTCTGCATGTTGTGACAACACCTCTAAAAAGACTGATTTTCAAAAAGTGCTGTTGCAATAACCCATGAAGGCACCTTATGACATTGTGAGGCATTGGGGAGACTCAGAAATGTGTCTTTCTATCTTCTTCTAATGATTTTTAGATTTTTAATAAGCTATCTAATGTTAGTGAGCTTTCATAAAGATAGGTAGTGGGCCAGCAGGATAAACACGACTTGAAGAGTCACAAGTTCACTGTTAATAGCTTTTATTAGCCCAAATGCTAACAAGATTTTTTGCATAACATCAAAGGAAGTCTGCTACTAATGGAAATAGCACTCATTTTGGCACCAAAGTACTCTGTGGGAGGTTATAAAGTACATGCAGAAACAGCAGAAAATGTTAGACTGCCCAGATAGAAAGTTAATTGTTTAGGAAATGTGAATCTGGTGGAAATGAGACCTCGACAGTTCTGTATCTCGTGGAAACTCTGATTTCATATCACAGTTTCACAGTATGTTTAAGGTTGGAAGGGACCACTGGAGGCTATCTAGTCCAACATCCCTGCTCATGGAGGTTTCCCAGAGCACGGTCCATATCCACCATCTGCACCTCACATAATTCATGCCTGTTAAAATAGTGTTCCTTGGAATAACTGAAGATAAAACACATTGTTGGGTTTAAGGAGACTTAAGGAGACTGGGGACTTGTTGAAATAAGCGGGGTCTAGAGAAATTCGTGTAGCACAAATACATTTATAATAAGATGATTCGTGTAGCACGGGCACACATGTTACAAGATCGTGCATTCTCATCTTTCTTGCAGACAGTGAGTTGAGGTCCTGAGGTTTCATAGCCACCACAACTATTAGGCTTCTGTGAGGGTTTTGATTCAGCTGTATTCTTTCTTCTCTACCTGCTCATCCACCACCATAGAGACAATGGTGTCAGGTTTTTACAGAACATGTAGTTGTTTGTACAGTTTTGTATTCATCTAATCTAACGCATTTCTAATGAACTCCTCACTGTAAAATTGGTACTTTCTTGAATATGAAAAGAATAAATCCTTGGAATCCCTGCCTGCTTTTCAGACTAAACGCAGACCATGTGCATTATACATTTGAATTCATGAATATTTAAGCGTATTTGTTCTTGTATTGATTTTGTATGATGCCTTTGGGTGTTCCCTAGCAGGGCTCCCTATGTAAACCTAAGCAAGTGACTTACAGGGGGGCAGGGCTGGAGAAATCCATAAATATGTATTTAAATAAGTAAAGGGTCTAGTCAGTGTGTCAACATTTCATTTCCTTGGCGTGCTTTCATTCTGTTTCAAAATCTGAATGTTAACCAAATACTAGAGTTCTCTTTTTCATATTCTTGGACAATCTGATCTACTCATAAAGATATTTAATGTTCTACACTGAATAAAATGCACATACTTCTTACTATTTTAAATCCTATTTTCCCAGGCTATGCAGTAGGTTTTTTGCCTTTTTTTTTCTTATTCATTCAACTCTTATTTTTATTGAGCGTTGATCTTGTAAGAAGTTTTAACAACTCTCTGTACAACAGCAGGTACCATAGACTCTCAATTTTCTTGGCTAGAATGGGGGATTAAGGAGCAGCTTCTTCCACCACAGTATTGAGATAAATTTCTGTAGCTAGCTCTGTGTTATGCTTTCACTTGGAATATTAGTTTATATTCATATCTTTGTTGTTACATAAAATAATCCAATATATTCCTATTTATGAAAAATATTTTTGAAACGTACAATATTATTTATAGGTGTGACATCACAAGATATTTCATGTCCTGCATGTTGTGTGATTACTGGCAGTGAACAGATATATGACCATTTTGTTTCCTTTGGTTAACACAGAGCCTCTGTTGATGTGATGGGTGGATGCAGCAAGCCATTTTAACAGATGGTAAAAGGGAGGTTTGTGCTCTGGTGTCCCTGTATGTGATGAGTACTTAGCTCTGTCTCAGCATCACATAACAGATGCTATAGAAACAGCTGGCAAGAAAGAATCAATGAAACAAAGGAACATTGCAGTGTTATATAGCACATTCTTGGTTAGCAGGGACCACCAGTACACCGTAAGTACCAGGGCAGGGATTGTCCCCTGTGCTGGGCCCTGGAGCGGCCACACCTCAAATCCTGTGTCCAGTTCTGGGCCCCTCACTGCCAGAAGGACTTTGAGGGGCTGGAGCGTGTCCAGAGAAGGGAACAGAGCTGGGGAAGGGTCTGGAGCACAGATCTGGTGAGGAGCAGCTGAGGGGGTGGTTAGCCTGGAGAAAAGGAGGCCCAGGGGGTCCTTCTCACTCTCCACAGCTCCCTGACAGGAGGAGGGTTGTGCCGGGGGCGTCCAGCTCTTCTCCCAGGGAACCAGCAACAGGACAAGAGGGAATGACCTCCAATGCACAATGGGAGGTTCAGGTTGGACATCAGGAAGAATTTCTTCAATGAACAAGCAGTTAGGCATTGGAGCAGACTGCCCAGGGAGGTGGTGAAATCACCCTCCCTGGAAGTATTTAAGAAATGACTGGACATGGCACTCAGTGCTCTGGTCTGGTTGCCAGGGTGGTGATCAGTCAGAGGTTGGACTTGATGATCTCAGAGGTCTTTTCCAACCTAATTGGTTCAGTGATTTCTAGCAGATATATTTAAGCACGCCATGAAGAACAAACTCAGATAAGACTCAAAGGGGATAACTCCTCCAGCTCCACTGCTTGATAACGGAAGTGATGGAAATTTTTTTAGAAGTTTGAGCTGTCAGTGGTGTCATCAGCTACCATGTACACAATATCTTCTCAAGAACCACACCTGAAAATCTCTAAATTCAACCTTCTCTGCGAAGGTGTTCTGTGCTACCTTACTAGTTGGAAAGATAAAAGCCTATTTTTTCTTCTTGGGATGAAAGATAATAGTCTTCATTACTGAAGGAAAATATGGAATATTTGGAAAAACATAGGATTGCTTATGTTTGCATCTTGCCTAAACTATTATTACTGAGATAGTTTTTCAATTGTGTGTTCAAAAGAAAGAAAAAGGTAATCAGAATCATTCTAAACACTGGAAATCTGTTCAACCCTCTTTTCTAGAATAATCTGTTGACAAACATCACATGATCTTTTCTACAATGAATAGAAAATGATTCAGTACAAGTCACATGAGTCTGAATTCCAATAACCAAAAACTGTCTTAATTTCCAAATTCTTTCAGACCTTCCTTACCCTTGAAATCTGTATTTCCTAACTGTTTTGACAAGCAGAATTTGATATTACAGTATTTTTTGTTGAAAACCTGTCATTTTTACTTTATTTCCTGGGCCTAGTATTGTATTTGTATTTAACAGTTGATGATGCAACTGTAGAGAAGTTCAAATTTTCTTAAGTAGCCCATGAGAACCACATCCCTTGTTTAAAATCAATTTTTTTCCTGAGCTGTGTTTGGAATGAGCTGTCTTTGGACTACCAGTTCACATTATGCTGCCTCTAGAAGGTTAATCAAGAGTCACAGCTTATGACTTACACCCACCACCTCTCCTCAGACTCAGCTATGATCCCTGAACACACAGTCAACTCCTGAATTGTGATGATTTCCAAGTATGAGGCTACACACAGAAGCTAAAGCATCTGGTGCCTATTTTAATCCTATATGTAGCTAAGACAAACATTTTCCTTATCTCCTTAGACACCCATCATCTCCACCATTTACTTAATGAAATTTCATTACAGAATTTGAGTCACTCCTTTCTTATTTCTTTTCCTTTCTTGTTTCCCTCATGATAAAGTGAATACTGTGCTTACTCAGATCAGGACTATATTATCATTTACCATAGTAAAACTGCATTTTTATTTTGAACTTTCAATGTTCAAACTGTAAATGAGACTCCCCAGAAAAGCTGGGAAGAATTTTTCCTACGTACTTTGTGCAGCAGTAAATCCAGTGGCCACAGATTGTCATCAGCTGGTATTCGTGAACGACTTGTTACATTAAAACTGACTCCGTGCATAACATTTGCAGAGTCAGGGCCCTACATGTGAAAGGTTCATGCAGATGTAGGATTGTGAAACTCTACTCATTATTTTCCTGAGAGGTTGAAATATGTTCACCTTTTACAACATATTTTAAACTCCATTAAAAATCAAGTGTTGTGAGCAGCAGCCTAGGAAGCACTCCTACTTTGGCAGGGAGACTAGGAAAATAGTCTAATAGGCTTTTTTCTTCAGTAATATCTGTGATTCTGTTAACTGTGATAATGTGGCTAATTATATAATTTAAAATTAATTAAACCTGTAAACATTCCCTTCTCAAAGTACTCAAGTACTCTCTGACAAATTAAACAGTCTACTGATAATAGAAAATGAACTAAGTAAAATCTACTCTTACATGTTTTGTTCAACAATTTTATCAACATTTCTTAAAATCAGAACAAAATTAACATGAAAATTTCAGGTTTTGTAAAGAACACTTTTTTTTCTGTTTCTGAAGATTGGGAAGGTTTTGCTTGTAGAAGAGGTATTGATGCTTGAAAAAAAAAACATTTTGAGGGTAGATGTCATCACAGTATCTCAAAATCTAACACAGTATATAATAATCTACAGAACTGAGCAGATAATTTCTCTAAGAATTACAACTAGATAGGCAGTAAAGTTCCTTCCTAGAGAGAGAATTGTAAATGAAGTCTATTTGAGATGGATTTAGACAGACATTATTACCCAGCAAATTCCTATCTTTAGCCCCTTAGAAAGAAATACCTGCTCATATCTTCCCATAGCCTTCTTGGTGTTCAAAGAGACAGAGAATAAATGGGATGCTTTAAGAAGCCCATACCATTTTCTTTACCATTTACACTACCTTCAAGACACCTCTAATTTAGGTTAAAATATGTTGAGAGTTGAAATCCAGATGGTTTGTAGGAAAGTCAGTTTCCTGAAGCTGACTGTATTTTGGGTATTAGTTTATAACTTACATTTTAGTTTTTTTGCCTATTTATTGTTCATCTTCTCTTGATACTTATATTAATTAAAGGTGATTTTATCTTTTAAAACTATGCAAAAGGGTACTTTTTGTATAAAGATGTTAAATATTTCTTAATCTTTCCAATTTAATATATAAGATTTATTGCCAAGAGTTAATTTATGATTTTATTTCACAATATAATTTTAAGGAAATCTCTATTCACACTAAATTTATGTAGAGTAACAAACTTCTTGGTATTGAATACTACACATCTGACTATTTTAAAACTTCAAAGGCTTCACAATGACTGTCAGTATTGGATATTTTAAATACAGAATCACAGAATAGTGAGGCAGGAAGGCAGCTTCATCCGTGTGTTCAGAGCAGGGTCAGCCAGAGCAGTTTGCCTGGTATTGTGTCCAGTCAGGTGGTGAATCCCTAAGGATGGAGAGTCAACAATTTGTCTGGGCACCCAGCAACAGTGTTGGACCACACTCTCAGTACAAGTTGTTCTTAATTTTAAATGGAATTTAAAATGCCTAGCTAGAGAGTTGCCAACCTGTACTTTTTCCTCCCCATGTGCAGGACTTTGTGCTTCCCTCTGTTGGATACCACGAGGCTCTCATCAGACCACTTCTCCAGCCTGTCAAAATCCCTCTGAATTATCGCACAATCTTTTGTGGTATCAACCACTCTTTCCAGTTTTATATGACCTGGAAACCTGCTGAGTACGGGCTCTTTCCCATCATCCTGGTTAACGAAGGTATGCACAGGATTGAGCCCTGTATTTACTGCTGAGATATGTTACCAGGGACCACCTTCCAGCTTTTCTTTGCACTGCTTATCACAGGCAGTGTTCAACACACCTTGCTGTCCACTTCTCTAGCCCGTGCTTCATCAGCTTGCCTGTGAGGGTGTTATGGAAGACAATATCAAAAGCCTTACCAAGGTGAAGATAAATAACATTCCCTTCTCCCCCCTCATGCACCAAACCAGTCATCTCATTATAGAAACCTATCAGGTTTTTCATGCATGATTTTCCCTTCATAAATCCAATCTGACTACTCTCAGTCACCTTCTTGTCCTTTGTGTGTCTGCAAATGGTTGCAGGATTATTTGCTACATCTCCTTCCCGAGGACTGAGGTGAGGTTGACTTGCCTGCAGCTCCCTGGCCCTGCCCTTGAAGATGGAGGAGATATTTTCTTTCTTCCAATCTTCATCAACTTCCCTGGGTTGCCATAGCCTTCCACAGATAACTGGGAGTGGCCTCAGTGTCACTGCCCTCAGCACTTGTGAGTGCATCCCAATAGGTTTGAGAGACTTGGGTATGTTCAGTCAGTTTAAACAATCCCTAATTTCATCCTCCTCCACAGACAGCAAGCACTCCTTGCTCCAGACTTTCCCATGAGTCTCAGGGCCTGGGATTCATGAAGAAATTATTGAGTGGCACAGCCTTCTCCATGTCCTTTATCACTAGGAGATGGCCCCATTCAGCTGTAAGCCCTTTTCTTGCCATTGTACCTATGGATTCAGGGAGACAGATAACAACACAGTAGCCAAAGGTTAATTTGAGCCATGTGCACACCTAACCCCAGTGCTGGTGAGGGTCTGACTCAAGCCATTTTTGGGAGACACTGACAGCTGCAGTCAGGGTGCAGGTATGGCCATGAGCCCATTTCCTCACTCCATGAGCAGTGGAGAGCCCAGGGCATGCTGAGCTATCCTGCATGGGATACGTGGCACAACCTACCCTGGAGTAGGGATACCTCTAAAGGTTGTTGCTCAAGGTTTAGAGATTCCTTATCTAATTAGACACCCAGTAAGTGAATTGGGAATGAGCACACTGAAACTTTGAAATCTCAGCGAAGTGATGTAAGGGCTTGATTGTGCACATATAGTCTTTTAGACATAAACCATTGACCAAGTCTGGGAGTAAGTCTGGATCCAGCTGTCCCCTCTGAGGAGATCAGAATGCAAGGAGGTTCTTTCTAAACCTTGTGACTCAAAAGGAGGGTATCCCTGACAATGTTGTCTGACCCTGTCCTCTCTGCAGCAAATAATCAAGTGTACCTTGTCATCAGAACTTGTTAAAGCCCTGTCACATTTACCATCAACTTTGTTAAATTTCTGTTTTATATCAATAAACATATTGCTGCTTATCTCTGACAGTGAAGTGCATCGCTCCATCCAAGATACTCCCGCAATCCCAAGCCTGCAGGATGCATCCTCTGTCAGAGCTGGGTTGAGACTTCTCCCCCAACATGTCAGGTTGCAATTGGCTTCCTCTGTTAGGAACACAAAGCATTTTAAAGAACTGGTTTAAAGTATGCTTTGCTTGGATGTGGTGTAAAAAGCTACTTCAGGTGTTAGCTCTTACACAAAACCAAAAATCAACAAGTAATTTACTTTTTCATGCTAGTTCAAGCTACCTTGGATTCTATGTCCTAGCCATACTTTTATAAGGCTACAGCAATGTGGCTTCACAACTACTTGCCATTTTCATTTTAGTTCTCCACTAACATGTTTTATTAGAAATATTTCAAAAGCAGTAGCAGAAAGAGATCAGGACCTGGTATTTTTTCTGTAACAATGTTATGACAGAAAGGGATTCTGAGGGTCTCTTATTAAAGCAGAAATTAAAACAAAAACTAAAGTAAAACAAAATCAGGACTAACTCCCAAGTGTGCCACAGAACTGGATATATATCCAATTTAAAAATATTTCTGGAAGAAAACAATTCCATTATTGAACAGTTTGAACTTGCCAAAATGACGTCTGATTCCAAAAGTAGTTAGAGGAGAAAGACAAAATAAAAAATAGAGTGTCTGCTTGCTATTCCTTTTTCATATGACTGTGGTTGAACCTTATGACATGCTGCAGCACACTTTTACACCTAAGCAATATTTGTAAAATGCAAATGATCTAATTAGGGAAAAAACTACAAAACCACATTATTGAAGATAAGGGGGAAATACTTTCAAATTAATATATTCTCAAGCTCTCAATTTTTTCATTCCACCTATAAAACTAAATATAACTTTGCCACAATCACTTGTTATCACAGAGCAAGGGAAGGCTTACTTTCTACCTTTGCAAAATACCAGGAAGCTGTAATAATTGTCAATGTACTGTCTTGAATTAGCAAAATGTCCACAGTGTTTTGTACCAAAATGCAGTCTTCATTATAAAAGTTACATTATTTGCTCATTAATTTTCCACTAGATAACTTTTCTTGTCCCGAAAGAAATTATCTTTATATAATAATTTCTTTTACTATTTACACACTCTGATTTAATCTTTTGATCATGCATGAAATTACTTTGTCCTCACTGCTAAAAAGAGTATGATACCCAAACCACCGTAAACCTCAAAGAAGATGACATTATTTTTTAAAAAAATTTGGATTTAAGGTTTATTTTGATACTTATTTTCCCACGTTTGCTGGTGAACTATATTTTAATAGCATTTTCTGACTAGCTCTGGGATTAAAAAAAGTGCATTTTAATTGCATTTAAGTTGTTTTACTACTCAGGCTATTTTAAGTATAACTGCTTTGCAAGCTTTTTTAATTCCTGTCTTCCGCCACTATTCATTTTGCTTCCTTTTAATAATTTGTGACTAAATAGAACATCCTTCTCTTGCCAAACATAGTGAAAACAGCAGGACCCTGTACTGGTGTTTGCAGGACCGCATGTGACACATACATCCATTTTTGCTTGTTTCTTCTCACGCTATTTTTCTTTACTCCTCAAGATAGCTCTTTATCCTT
The DNA here is from genome assembly GCA_013397915.1 of Daphoenositta chrysoptera. Taxonomy (NCBI): domain Eukaryota; kingdom Metazoa; phylum Chordata; class Aves; order Passeriformes; genus Daphoenositta; species Daphoenositta chrysoptera. Next base: position 472,631 of record VZRO01008061.1, on the reverse strand, counting down.
CTGAACTGCATATATCTCCTGCAGTACCAGATGGCCTTGATAAAAGTTAGCTTTGGGTGGTCAAATAATAAGAGATTTCATAATGTTTCTTTGAAGGCTCTACAGCCTGTCCAAAACTTCTCTGACAAATCCTATGTATCATTTGCTCATATACAACTGTTATGTTTGTCACCAAGGTATTTTATTAAACCATCCTGATAAGCCTTAAACAATGTTTTTGTTCATTCTTCTGTGTTTTACCTTTACTCAGCATTTTCTTCCTTTCTTTATATAATTCCAGACTTGGATGTGTGTTATTTGAGGTTCTTTTAGTGATTATTTCATATTGGAAGGCTCACACCTTTCTGCCGCTCTATACTGGGTCCTGTTGAGTTTAGTGTCTTTTGCAGACATGTTTCATTTTTCAAATTGTTATGTCCTTTTCCTCATGTAATGCTATGTTCCTTCATGCTTTTGCTCTTGGTCTGATTTGGTGTAAGTATTTCTCTGGTGTTAGTTCTCTCTTCAGCCTTTTTTCCTCCTTTAAGAATGCTCAAGGAACAGTTCATGTAAATAGCCTGCGGTGACAGTCACCTCTACCAATAAATTATCCCTATTGTCTCTTAAGGGGTTATCCACTACAAGAGACTCCCTTCCTCCCTAATATTTTTGCAGTAATAATACTTCATTCTTGACTTCACATTTCCCTAAAATTATTTTTTCATTCCTTTGGCCTCATTCTATAAACTCCCCATCTTTTTCTGTGCTTGAAGCATTTTGTGTTTTATGTTTCACACTTTATTCTTTTTATATTAAAATGGTACCCTTGCACTTCAGTAATACCTTTTATGTGAAGACCTATATGCTTTATAATAACTAATGAGTTAGCTCTGTTACGGAAATTGCACACGCCAGCCACTGGAACAGGGTTTGTCTCTATGTTTCTGCATAAGCCAAAAGACAGATCCCTTTATGAAAGTACTTTTTATTAATAGCACCACAGCTCGAGCCGGGTGCTTCCAAAGAGGGACCCTATACAAAAAAAACTCTGGGCAATTATATCCTCACAATCTGAGTTCTCCACCCCAAAGATAAAATTTTCGACCAATAATAACAGTGAGGTCCAGGGTCCCCTTTTTTTTTTATCCATTTGATTTGTTTCCCATTTGGTTACTAAGCAGTTGCTAAGTGGTTGTCTCTTTACACAACATCATATCCCCTCAGGTCAGCTTCTCTAGTTAGTTATTCAGCGTGTTGGAATACTGTTGTTACAGTTCATATACCACAATCTACAGGCTTTGCCTACTCTAGCTATTGATGTTTAAGCTGCTGGCTTTGTCTGCTCTCGCTATTATTAATCTTTAAGCTGATAGCTCTAAGTTTCAATTAACTTTTTCTACAGCAGTCTCAATATATCTAAGTAATGCCTGTAATTTCTATATTAGTTAGAGGAAACTGAGGCACTGGAGCAAGCCGACTCACTTCTAGGAGATAAATACAAAGTCTCAGACAAGATATAAGAAATGTAATTTTGTTTCCTGGTTTTTTTGGGGGGGGTTGATTTCTTGGTTTTTTTTACCAGTTTGCTTATCACAACATGCTTCTCCTACAAATAAGGTTTGAATGTAATTATTTCTTCTTCATTCACTGATAGTAGTCCCTATGACTAATACATATTTTGCCATTTAACCTTGCAAACTTACCAGAAAAGAAGGAGAACACATACATAAAAGCTCTTTCAAGCTCTCTATATTGTGACCTTCTTCATATTCAGTATAATAGCACATCTAGTGTGAGATGCTCTTCTGGGTATATATTGCGTTTATATATTTTTGCATAAATTAAAAACTCAAAATCTAGAAACAATAATTGATATAGTATTCCCTTCTGTGCATGTTTATTACATTGGAATTTTTAATTTTGTGATGACAATTACATTTCAAGGCTGTGTTGTAGGCATATGCAGCACTGTCAGATTGATGTTCTGCTAGTTACCCCTTAAAATGCTTGTTTTGATGATATCTCTAATATAAAAGTTTCTGAGTAGAGACCACCTTACTAAAACATTAATTAAATTGACAACCTTACACTAATATGTACGTTTTAGCCTTGCAGTAATATTTGTCTTCTGGTTTCAAATTTTTTAATTGCTATGTTCAGTGTTTTGTAATGAGATTTTGTCCTTCTTATGCTAGGTGTTTGTGCTTGTTTTGATGGGGATAGAGAAATTTTTTTTTCCAAATTACCTTTTGTGATTTGGATTGTGCTCAAAACTGTTGGCACAGGGTTATTTAGCTACTGCTGAGCAGCATTTGCACAGTGTCAAGGCTGGGGGCACACTAGAAGTTGAGAGGGGTCACAACCAGGACAGCTGACCCCAGTGACCAGTGGGATATCCCAGACCATGTGGTGTCCCACTCAGAGTATAAAGCTGGGGAAAGATGGAGGAGGAGGGGAATATTTGGAGAGATAGCATTTCTCTTCCCAAGTCACCAGTCGGTGTGATGGGAACATGGTCTCCTGGGGATGGCTGAACACCTGCCTGTCCTTGGGAAGTCGGGAATGAACTCCTTGTTTTGCTTTGCTTGTAAGCAATAACTTTTGCTTTCCCTATTAAACCACCTTCTGCTCAAACCCAAGAGTTTTCTCACTTCTGCTCCACAGATTCTGCCCCTTCCTTCCACGGGGGAAAAGTGTACAGGTGACTGTGTGGGGTGTAGTTGCTGTCTGGGTTTTTTGGCACGCAACATGGAGCTCAAAGATTTCGAGATAACAACAGATTTGATTGCAATGTGCCAGATCAAATACAGAGCTGTCATTGTTGCTTAGCTTTTAATTGACGGGCTCCTGTGCCTGCCATGGGGCTTGCTCACCTTGCTGTATATTCCGGTCTAGTGCTCATTAGTGGCTCTGCTCTTATTTTGCTGCTTGCTGTGGTGCTCTACTGCTTCTCGTCTTGCTCTGGGAACATTTTGGTAGCAGCAGGGGCCATTCATCTGGCTGGCAGAGGGCCAGGGCATTGCCACTGCTTCTGTGCTGCTGCACCGGGCAGGCTGGAACTCCAGCGTGAAGTCCAGAGCACGGTGACCTGTGGATGGGCAGGACAGCCTGAAACATCTGTGGCTGTGAATAAGAAGACAATGAAGCAGGTGTATCTCCAAGTGTCTGTGCCAGTTATAGCTCTGCAGAGCAGCTATAGCTCTGGAGAGACTGTGGCTCGCAGATAAGGCTCCACTTGGAGTGAGTACACCCCTGAGGAACTGCAGTCTCCCGATAAATCCAAACTGAAGCAGGAAAAAGGGAGGAGTTCATTCCAGTGTTGAACCCTATGGTCTGTTCCAAAGGGGACAGGGTGGAGATGGTAATGAAAATGCCTTTAAATTGTCCCAATCCAGGTTCTGAGTTGCATGTTATGGAAATTACACTTATGCAGGAGACCCTTGTTGCTAGTGAGGCTGGGAGCAAGGGGAGGAGTGCATTGCAAATTTAAACACTATAACCCAGCTCAAAAGAATGAGGGGTGGAGATTGTGGAGATACCTTTAAATTGTTGTAAGCCATGATTTGAGTTGCTTTTTATAAGAATCATAATAGCAGAGACCACCTGAACAAGTGGAGGACAAGTCTTACAAGAAGCAATGCAAGTGCAGCAGGGACCTGACCTGACCTGACTTTTGTGTCCAAAGGTAATAGCAAATTTCCTTTTAGGTATCTACAACAAATTTGAATCACTATCCTTTTCTTTTTATTGTCAATTATTGACTAATGGAGATTTTACCCAATATGTACCTTATTTCCCAAGATCCTTCAGATCTCTGCATGCATTCACAAATACCAGTTCTACCCAATTATGAAACATTATTCTATTTCCTAGCAATTCAGTGATGTCTTTGGAGAGTCACACTTCCCTGCTGTAATGGAGTCAATGCCTGTTTCTGCATCAGAAACAGTACAAGGAGCAAATAGGAAGTACTGCATTTACAAATCTTAACTGATTTTCTCAGTAATATAGTTTATTCTTTTAATTTGCCTGAGAGAAATGCCCTTAAGTTTTGGCAACAAATACTGCTCTTTCAAAATTGTTTATATTAAAATGTGTCCTTTAGAGAAGCAAGCGTGAAGGAAAGACAAGAAAAACAAGTTATGTTAATATTTGTGTGAGTTCTCATGGCCAAAGCCTCACTGTGGCACATCATGACATAAAAGGCCAAACAAAGCAACAACCCCTGACTCAAGGTGTTTATGAATAGAAAGTATCATAGAGGCTTGATTTTGTCGTCCCTATGGATTAAGAGTCTGATCAAAATCCACGGAAGTATAACTCTACTTCAGGATGAATCATAGCAGCAAAATGTAACTCAGCTCTTTCATTTCCAGACAAAAACCTTCTGAAAAGATGACAATGAAAGGAGAAGCAAATGCTCTTGTGAAGAGATATCTAATTTAGTGGTGTATCTGACTGAATAGTCATTTCTAACTACTAATTGAATAGCTGGATTCAGCTGAAGTAATAGGAACTGGGATCCTCAATGCAGGATTATGGTATCGCCAGCTGTAGATGCATACAGAGGATGTGAATTGAACACAGATAATACATTTTATCGGTGTATACTTATATAGTGCAGGCTTCAACATGTGCAAATACATTAAAAATTGAATGTGAAGTCTGCAAAAAGAAGGGGAGAAACAGAAGTTCCAAGGCTTAGTCCTCATATTCCCATCTATATTAGCTTCCTATACTCCCCTAAATTTGAAAGTTAAATTGTAATAGAGTATCTGCTATAAAACCAAAGAAAAATACAAGATCCTATAAAACAGAAAAAGAAATATGAACTATGAAAGATAAAAGAACTTATTAATCTTTAATCATGTCCATTCTGAAAGAGTCAATACTTCGAGATGCCGGAGTCTTCCCCTTGTTCTCTAAACCTATTAACAGCTTTGTTAAGGACAACGTAGCAAATCAAAACTCAGGCAAGGTATGTAACCCACAGCTAAGTTTTAGTGTGAGTATAGAGTTTATACACTAAGCACAGATCTGACTGTGACCTTTGCTGCAGAAAATAGTTCAACTTCTCTTACTGTGCCTGGGTTAGTTTCTTCAGCAAGAATCTCAGGCCATTGAACTCTCTGCCAGACCAGGGCAGTCACTCCCCAAGGCCACTGATCGTGGTGAGGTTTACCCATTCTTGAATTGGTTTTTTGCACTGTGTCTCTGAGGGTGGATCTTCATACCTGGTAGATTCAAAGGTACAGACACATTATTATCATTTTCTTCCAGTTAGTTTGCACCAGTGTCTCTCCTGTTATGATTATCTTTTCTAATCTAA
>VZRO01008061.1:452653-467307 GCA_013397915.1 Daphoenositta chrysoptera | reverse complement strand
ATTTTTTAAAATAAAAAAAAAAAAAAAAAAAAAAAAAAAAAAAAAAAAAAAAAAAAAAGAGAGAAAAAAAAAAAAGGGAGGACTTAACCCCCAACTTTTCTATGTGCATTTTTGATTAAAAAGTAACTGTTCCTGAAAACTCCTTTTCCTTTTAGTGAGGGTACACTAGTCATAGTAAAAATATTTGATTTATGTTCTTCCTTTTGAGAATTAGGGCAGGATGAAGGAAATTCTTCTATTACAATATGTACTCAAAATGAACTATTCTGTCCTGTAACAGATAGAAACAAGAGAGTATCTAAATGCCTTGTCTTTTCTTCCCCTCACTACTCTATCCAATTTTTCTGACACCAACTTCCATTCAGATTTTTAACTGCCAAAGAAAAAATTAAAAATCCGTGATCTTCATGGAGTGCAGTTTCTTTCAGCCAGTGAACACTTCGCTGCTTTTAATATTTTCAAGCCTTTGGCAACCACCTACTTTGTTTGTGTGTTCAAGCCTAAGATAATTGTAAGAAATAAACATTCAGCACATAGTTTGGGGAATTCAACAGATCATTCCTGTAACTGATAATCGAAGTATCCTTAAAACAGGGTGCAAAAATAATGTGTGATGGAAAACAACATTGGATTGAATGACCAGGGAACCTTCCTGGAAATGAGCCCAGCAGTCACAGGTACGCTTTTCTCATTTGGGCATTTAATACCAAACATCTTGCAGCAGTTTCTTTTTCTCCTTCTCACCCCCCCTAATCTAGGATTTGATTAAATTTATTGCTTTATGTTTCATTACTCTGCTGGATTAGAGGAATATAGCAGAGCAGTAGAGTTACTCACATATGTGCTGGTATGGGCAGTTAACTTCAATTACAGGGCATGCAGTTCCTGATGAGCAGGCCAGACACAAACAGAGGAATTTGGTTTTAATGGGCTATTTTATGTTTTCTTCTTGTTTCTTTCCCTTCAGAGAATAAAACTATCCTTGCAAATTCAACTACAATCTCTAGGCTGGAAGTAGAAGCAAAAAAGAACTACTTTTATTGGAGCATCCGCAGCAGAAAGGTAGTAAGGGACAAATTCAGACAAACTGAATTTTCCTAAACCTGTTATTTGTATAAATGTGTCTTTTTTTATTTTATTCAAACCTTCTTTTTTTTTACTTTATATTAATTAATATTCTGTGAATTTAAATAAGCACCCATTTGCACAAATCTCAGTAGGTTAATGGGCCATTTGACAAGACAGACACAAGCATTTAGGGTTGGTTCCAGCTTTTCCATAGGCCAATATGAATTTTTTTGGCCAATGTGTGTATATTATAACTTTTTTGGTGTAAGGCTTCTAATGGATATTGTTAATTGAAATGAACTGTTGTTATTTCAATTTTATGTCATTTACATTGAAACATCATTCTTAAGTCAAATTTTCAGGCAAAGCTAATCCAAAGTAGAACATTCAGTAAGAGTTTTACTTTCTCCCTCTTTAATTTGTCAGTTACCAAAAATGTTTTTCTCCTTTAAAGAATTAAAAAATACCCTCAGATTTAATTGGAATTTGAAAAAAAAAATCAGACTCTTACTGTATAGTTGAAAAAAGTAATTTGCTGTGATAGTAGATCTTCATATAATTAAAGAATTCATTCATAAAGGTACAAAAAACTGATCATAAAAAAAGTATCTATGCTTTTATAAGACACAAATAAAATAGTTTTAGAATGGTAGCAAGAATAAGAAACATACAGATGAAGACAGAAATCAAGTTTAAGACTTAAAATTATGAGAAAAGAATAAATAGAAACAGACTGATGATAATATACCATTACCTCAAATATGTCAAATTTGATCCAGTTGAAGCTACTGTCCAGATATCTTTTGATCTCAAAAATTCCTCTCTGTGAATTTAATGTGAATTTTAATGCACTGATGTCCCGTGAATTTCTTTTTTTTCCTTTGTTTTCTTTGTTTTTCATCAGAAATAGTGTACAGTGTCCTTCTTGCAGAGTATATGAAAGCAGAAACAAGACTCTAAGAGATTATTTCACCTTATGATATTTGAAACTGAGGAGACTGCTGTGTTTTATCACTCAAATGGACAAGAGGACAAAATTTCATCTTTGACCAGGACTCTGGAGTGCTTGGTCACTCTGTTTATTAAACTGTTGCTCCCCCAGGTAACCTCTAAGTAATCATAACTTAATCATTAGGTAATACTTAACATAATGCTCTTTGGTTCAGATAGGAATATTTTATCATTAAACATACCTTTAATATTTCATAGACCAGTTTTCAGCTGCAGATACTTTTGGACAATAGAAAGCATATCGTCCTTGTATTGCATAATACACATGTTTTGAAGAAAGGCAGTATAAATGACACCATGATACCATTTGTATGTTGTAGAATAATGAATGAATAAAGATAATTATTTCTTGCACAATTTTCTAAAACTAGCTGGCATAAAGCTTTGCTTAAGAAGGAAATCTAAGAAGATTTTTGAAATTATTATATCTTTCCTGTAAAAAAGAAAGTTGCAAAAATGAGCTGCTTTTTGGTTTTTTTTAAATATTAGATATATTTCAGAATATCTGCTTCTATTTTGGAGATCTTTTTGAGCCATTCATTGAGTTGGGCATTGGTTCATAAGTAGGAGAACTAAAGTGACAAATTTGCTGTTGTGCTGTAACAATTCTGATGTTCCTACATCAAACAATATTTTAGATGTTTCTAAATTCACTAACTTTTAAAAGAATTGGGAAAAAAAAACCAACAAAACCTTCAAAATGTTTCGACCTAATGCAGAGCACAGCAGCTGTTATTTATTCTCTACTGAACAAAATTTATTGAATCACTTTCTTGTATTTGCTACTCAGGAATATGGCAGGCCCTCTGTAGCCTTCATAAAGCTCTGAGTAATCTAATTTAACTTTGATATTATCATTTTTTAAGTAGAAAAGGGAAGACTACCTGACCTTCAGAAGTCCTTTGCAACCTACCTGGTTTATGACTTCCATGATCTGCAATGGCCTTTCAAGCAAATCCCAATGCCATTGCCCAAGCTAGAAACGATCAAAAAAACACTGAGAGGAATTATCTGATGAACAAGATCTAGACTATGGAACTCTGTTCCAGGACTAAAACTCATAAAACAGTCAACAACACTTAGAATCAAATGCAAAACCCATTTTCTTGGTTAGATGTTCAAGGATATCTCCTTCCTAAGTATGAACGTGCACATCCATCTGTTAGTCTTCAAGGAGAGGTGAATCTCCTCTCCTGGCAGAGACTTTTCAAACACTAAGACAGTGAGTATTTATACTCAGTCACTGAGGAGTCATTGGCCTCTCAGTGTATAACTGGTAGAACACACAGGGAATTGAAATACTTGCTTTACTTGTAGTCTCTTAAGTGAAAATATTGCAGCTTTTCTGAATATATATAAAACCATAATTTCATAAAGACCTTGATTCTCTGTTTACTTTCATGTCCTTGTGAAAATACTCTCTTTTCTAGAGTAGTTTTTATCTTTTCAAATGCTGATTTGAAATTCTGTCATTTTGGTATTTAATGTGGTATAGCTATAAAACTAAAGATGTACAACTTCACACTTCAAATGATTACATAAATTACTTTCAACACTAAAGTAAGAAAACAAAAAAAGGAGAGTATCTGCTTGGATTTCTCTCTGTCTTCAAAAGGCTCCTAAGTATTGAGAAGCCATCATAGAATGACTGATCTGTTAATTCTCAGGGAAAGGGTTATCTAGGAAAAGGCATCCTCTCAGCTGTGCAAATCTTATTCACTGAGAATAGGAAAAAATGTTTGAAATCACATTGAACACCCCAGGAGGATTTATTTGATCACAGAAAGAAAAATCCAGATCTGTATTTTCAAATCCCATTTAGACAACAATCAAAACACTGATCCAAAATAATTCCATCGTGTACTGACAAAACAAGGGGAAATATCTTCAAAATTAATTAACGTAGGCTTAGACTAGACATTCAAAAAGAAAAAAATACAATAAGGGTGGTGAGATACTGGAACAGGTTTTCCAGAGAATTTGTGGATGTCCCATCTTTGGAAGTGTCCAAGCACAGGTTGCACAGGGCTCTGAGCAACCTGGTCTAGTGAGTGGTGTCCTTGTCCATGGCAGGGCTGTGGGAATGAGATGATCTTTAATGTCCCTTCCAACCCCAGCCATTCTGTGATTCTATGATTCCAGGACTCCCAAGTAGAAATGCTGAAAGGAAGGACAATAAAATATTCAGGAAGGGTTCAGTGTCACTGTACAATATATTACTGTCAGGTTTTTCTTTTTTGAAACAATATAAATAAATGGCATGTGAGAAATGAAAAGTTTGGCTTCAGGTCATTCGCAATATTGACGAGATTTTGGCAAGTAGTTGAAATATTTGTTGAAACACCTTGAGAAATTCTAACATTGTGGCAAATTAAGTTTTCTAGAATGCTTCTTGTCTTTTCTTCTGCCCCAGCATGTGAACTGGAGCTGCACTGTGCATCACCATGACATCTTCTATACATGTCAGTTCTGCGAGCTGCCTGTCTGCTCTTGTAAAGGAGAATAAGCACAAACTTCTTGCCTCCTCAGGCCATCAGAAAGTTTTTTAAGAGAGCATGCTTCAGTTCAGTAGCCGTGTTAGCACAGTGAATGATAACTGGAGGCAAAAAAATATTTTGAGTCCCCAGCTAATGTGAAAGTCTGGTCAAAATATAATCTGCAGAAGTATAAAAATAAAGAGCAAACATAGTCTGCAATCATATATAGGAGGTAAATTATATTTCTTTGGGTATCTAAGGATGTTAAGGAAACAGAATTATAATAGAAAAATTAAGGAAAATACAAAGAGAACAATTAGCAAATTTTAGTAAAAAAAAAAGAATAAAAAAAGAGAAAATGGAAAAATAACACATAGAGTTAAGGAAAATAGAATAAGGTATGGATATTGATGGTCAAACCAGAGAGTATCTCTTAGCTCCTTTCAAAGAATCACCCTGAAAAGAGGTTTTTTTTGTGCAGTAACATACATAACACAGATAAGGCTGATGACCCTGCCCCTAAAAGTGAGCTGAACTGTTTTGATTAGAGACATCTCACAAGAGCAAACAAAATTTATTGGATAGAGGTTCCGATATCTCATAATTTTCCACAAGGCTCTCACAAACTTATTTTACTACTGGAGCTACAGACAGCCTGACATGAGGGTGACTTCTTTTAAGTGACATTTCTAATTCATAGTATGATTTGCCTAAGTCAAAGAGTTATTATGTTCCTCTTTACCAGTCCTTTTCTCTTTTTTTTTTAAATAATTTCAAGTTTTCCTGGTGCTTATTAATAATTACTATTATTATTTAAATTCTCCATGCATAAAAAATGCAATTCAAGAGTTCCTACTGATTATTTTTTATGGCTGTTTGAAATTTCACAACAAGGATGCTATTAGGAAGAAAAAAGGGAAGGAATGCTTTCATGTTTCCTATGCTTAAAGGTTTTCAAGTAGAAATATAGTTGGCAATTAATGTAAATGAAAAACCAGGAAAACCTCTTAACGCCCTCTCTGGCTGCTATCTCCAGCATCGTGGAAGTCACTCAATAGGAGGAAAGATTCTTGAGGCAACCAGGATGCTGAGAGAAAGGAAAATCCTATGGAAAGATTTAAAGAATTCTTTTTGTCTCTTGCCCTGTTACTGGGCAGTGCTGAGAAGATTCTGGCTTCATCTTCTTTCCTGTCCTCCACCACATACTTTTACACACTGATAAAATCCTCCCTGAACATTCTCTTTCCAGGCTGAATCCTCCCAGTTTTCTCAGCCTACCTCGTATATCAGATGCTCCAAGGCCTTAATTGCCCTTGTGGCTCTGTGCTGGACTCACACCAGTACCTCTCTCTTTCTTTTGTACAGGGAACCCAGCGCTCCAAATGTGTCTCATTTACCATCTTTTCCACCAGCATGGATAGTCCCAAGGCAAAAATTAATTTTTACTTCAGTAAGTACCCTGGGTCCAAAATGGGCAATGCCACAGAGATTCTACTCTGCATTCCCAAACCTCAATACATCTTGATCTGCTATAATTCTGTGAGAAGAGGGAGCAATCCAGTCCTAAATCAGTTTTGTTTACATTCTGCTGAATTCCTTAATGTAAGAAACAAACATAAACTCCTCAAGAAAAAAAAATAAAAACAGTATTTTTATTAATCCCTTCTGTAATATTTTCTTTTCTAACTGTCTTTCTGAAAAATATTGATCCTTCCCAACCCTCCACCCTTTCTTTTTCCTATGAAGTACAAGTCAGCACAGCACTATATAGAGTATACTGATTTCTCTTTCTTGTCAGAAACATAACTGATGATTTCATCAGTGTTATTGGCACAGTTGTTGCAGAAAAAGGATTTCTTAGCTTGTTTTCCCTGATAATCTTGCTTCTTCTGCAGTAATGTAAATATTCTGCAGCATCGTGCTTTGTCCAGGGCAAATGTGAGATTTTAAAATGTTCTTTTTGTTTTCAAAGAACATGTCTCGAACTCAGAGGCTTTTACTCATGAAGTTGCAAGAGAGACACAGCTTTGAAAATATTGTTAAATGCTGGGTCTAAAGAAATTGCTGGAAGGATGACATGAAATTAATTCTGAGAATTAATCTAATTTACTGTGCTTCCAGCTGTTCTCCGGCATAACTACCACTGTGGAATTGTCCAAGTTTAAAGAGCCTGCATACATGCATGGACATTGTGTGTGCCTGAGAACAGGAACTGAATCACCTGGAAAATCTGTCTTTGAGGACATCATTTACAACTACTTCAGCAGAAAGAGATCTTTATGCTTTCTCAGGCTCTGAGAAGGTTGAGATGTGCTCCCATAAAAGAGTCAGGAAATGTTAGGCCTTCATATCTTTTAAAGATTATTTTCCAGATAGATTTTCTCAAGTTTTCAGCTTGTTACACGTAGATCTCTGGAAAAGGTTTCTTTGTGTGATAAAATTCCCAAATGCAAATACTCCCAAACAAACGTTTTAAATAAATTATTCATGCAATTTTAAAAATGTGTTTGAATTTTACCTCTGTTAAAGTTGGTGTAAAAATTCTCTTTCAAAATGTATTTTTCAATCCTTGTTATTGGACTGTAACTACATCTACACAGAAGAAATTAATCATAAAAAAGGCATCAGCAAGTGTGTTGCAAACACAACCATTATTATTTTAGATAAGTGCGATTTCAGTACATTTCTCAGCAACCTCTGTAAGTACTGCTGATTGTTTGCTTCCCTGTTTTAAGTTAGATATCTTTTAAGTGAGCTTTTGCTTGAGCCAAAAATTCTTACTACCCTACAAGATTTACTTCTCTATAACTACTGTTCTTGGTATACCAGACTCTGTTAATGTGGGTAATAAAAAATTAAATCTTGAATGGCTGAAAAACTCTGGAAAATTATGTATATCCCAAGAAGAATCCTATTTTATGTATGTATGTACTTCAGATAACACAGATTTGCTTACAAATACAAGATTTTTTCCCTCCTTTTAAAGACAAATTCCTTAACACCCTCATATTTGTCAACTCAAATTGTTACTTATTAGAAAACATTCATTATTTACTTTGAAAATCCAAACAAGCAAGCAGTGAAAAAGGAATTTTCTGTCCTCCTTAAGGAACTTGTAAGTTTAAAATTTTTACATAAAGACAATTTATATTTTTCTTAAGCTATGGAAGACGTGGGGTATTGAATGTAGTTTTGAAGTCAGTTGAAAGGAGACTATGGCAGTTTTTTAAAAAAACATTATCTCTGGGTGTAAAAATAATTCACTATAAATCAGTTCATTCTCGTGTGTGCTTGATTCCTCACCTTACTATGATTTATAACAGATACAGAAGGAGAATGAAAAAAAATGATAGAAAGACAGGAAGAAAAGCAGGTGATAATAGTAAATTGGGATCACCTCATTTAGAAAAGATATAAGAGAATGTTTACTCTTAAAATACAGCACGTAGAGAAACCAAACGGAGCACTCTAATCTTTTAAAACTCCTAAGATGTAAAACTAATGAAAGAAAATGTTGTGTAACCAACACGGTTAACCTTTGAAACCACTTGCTGTATCAATATGCTTGAAGATGTCAAGAACTTAGAATATCTCATTAAAGCAACAGATGTCTCTTCATGAATAAAAGCTTCTGAAGTTGTAGGTCTGAAATTGAATTAAAAGATAAGTGTGGGTATAAATTAAGGGGTTTAGATCACATGCTTTCATAAAAGTCTTGCGGTAAACCCCATGTTCTTGTGAATTTTCTATCATTATTTATTGGTTGATCTCTTCTTGAAATCACAGCTAAGCACTTTCATCATAACCATTTTGAGAATTAGAGATGTGGGAAATTGTTCAGTTCTTTTATCACTTGGACAAATGAATAAACTCAAAATTATGTGTTCCCTTTCCCCCAGTCTTATTAATGTATATAAATAAAGATGCATTTGTAGGTGCTCCATTAAAGGTTTCACTGATTGTCGACAGTCCTTGCTCACTTGTTTCACATGTAAGTTAGCAATTACCCTGTTCCAATGAAAATGGGAACACTGATGTCAGGTAGTCAGATAGCTCTGAATCCCAGATATTCTAATCTGGGCAGTACTTAAAATGTACATCATATTTCATAGAATCACAGAATCATAGAATGGCCTGGATTGGAAGGGACCTTAAAGATCATCTCATTCCAGCCCTCCTGCCATGGGCAGGGACACCTTGCACTAGACCAGGTTGCTCAGAGCCCCAACCTGGCCTTGAACACTTCCAGGGATGGGACATCCACAACCTGTTCCAGGGCCTCACCCCCCTCACAGCCAAGAATTTCTTCCTACTATCTAATGTAAACCTGCTTTCTTTCAGTTTGGAACCGCTTCTCCTTGTCCTGTCACTTCAGGCTGTTGTAAACAGTCTCTCTCCATCTTTCCTGTAGGCTCCCTTCAGGTGCCGAATGGTCACAATTAGGTCACGCCAAAACCTCTTTTCCAGGCTCAACAATCCCAATTCTCCCAGCCTTTCCTCAGAGCAGAGCTGCTCCATCCCTCTGATGCCCTTGGTGCCTCCTCTGGGCTGGCTCCAGCAGGTCCCTGTCCTTCCTGTGCTGGGAGCCCAGGGCTGGATGCAGCACTGCAGGTGGGGTCTCAGCAGAGGGGCAGAGGGGCAGAATCCCCTCCCTGCCCTGCTGCCCACGGGGCTCTGGATGCAGCCCAGAACACAGGGGGCTTCTGGGTTGCAAACACACATTGCCAGCTCATGTCCACCTTCTAGTCCACAAGCAACACGATATAGAGCTGTAACCCAAACATATCCACAATTTCTTTCCCTTTATGTCTGATTTTACATTCTATAGGTCACCTTTCTTTGGTCTGCAGAGAATGTGCAGATGTTTTTAGTCTTTGCTCTTAATGAAAGCACGGATGGCTCAATGAGGTTGATTTAAATTTTGTTCTGCATGTCTCTGAAATTCATCATGATTCAAAGCACTGCAGGGAACAAGTTTCACAGTCACAGAACAGCAGCTGAGAAAGGTTTGTGTTTTGCACACACAACCACTTTAAAAACAACTGCTCTTCAGATTCTCACCATGTAGCAACCATTCTTTGCTATTCCACATGCTGAAATAACTTCTGCACATCTTGGCTCAGACAACAAAATCTTGTTGTCTCTTCTTCAGTGCTGCATTAATAAAATATTGTTGAAGGTCCCTTCAATTAAATTAACTGATATTGCACTAAACCAGCTATTATACTTACATGATCTGGTAACATGGTTCGTGGAGGAATAGTTTTCATTGAAGAGATGACAACAAATGGCTGGTAGGACTTCAGTAACCAAAACCAGGCGTTTACACTTGTCAGGCATGAAGGTGAAAGTTCTAATGAGTTAAGGAAATGTAGTGATTTATGAATCATTGTTTGGTAACATCCATAATATTCTCAAATTGAAAAAAAAAATAAAAAAAGAAGGTATCTTTGCTCTGGAAATTATGTGAAATAAACCACTGCT
The DNA here is from genome assembly GCA_013397915.1 of Daphoenositta chrysoptera. Classification (NCBI taxonomy): domain Eukaryota; kingdom Metazoa; phylum Chordata; class Aves; order Passeriformes; genus Daphoenositta; species Daphoenositta chrysoptera. Next base: position 457,267 of record VZRO01008061.1, on the reverse strand, counting down.
AACTGATAGGAAAAAAGGGAACTACCATGAAGAAGTCTGTTCGTAAGTACCCATAAAAGAGAGAAGTACACAACTGCCATGTTGCTGAATATGTAGGCAGTTATATGAGAGCCAGCTGGAGCATCTTAGCACTGGCAGTCTCATCCTCAGGTAAAACAATAAACATGTCCATAATCCTGCCCAAATATCTGCACCTGATAGTGACGGGATAATAACTGTTGCTGGTTCATGGTTTCTGAATGGCTGATCTGAGAAGAGGAATAAAGTCACACATATAGAAATGTGGGAACATGGAACATACGGAAATCTGCCTCTAGAGTCTGGAGAAGTTAACTTGTCTCAGCTCTCAAATGCTACTTTTGTTGCACTAGACACAGAACTGTACAATGCTTCTTTCAGACATATAAATTCAGTTTATTGATTTCCTTTGTCAGCACAATGTTTTATATTGTAACCAAATTAGCACACTGTACTTCAAGCAACCTTGATACCTACAAAAATTAAGCAGTCGTCTTCACCTGGACACACAAAATTACTTTACATTTGTCCTTGTCATTATTCAGTTCCAGAAATGATAGAGAGATTTGTCTTCCCTACACAAAATCTGTGAATCTCGTAGTATCTAAATAATTTCAGGATTGTTTTAAGTTTCTCTAGCAGAAAGGAGAGTTCTTTATTTAAAAGTGACTTGAAACAAAGTGGAAACAATGGTTTTGTCTCTTTCTCATAAAATGTTTATCTAAAATGATAGCAATTTTAGATCTTTATGAAAGTTATATCTTTATGAAAGTCCCTATAAGATGATAAGAACTTGAAACATAAATGTGGTGTAAACATTTATGAAACTCTTTTGTTTATTGTGCATCATTTCCTCACCACAGTAATGCTGCTGTTCACTGTTGTATAATTTATCTTAGTGCCACTTCAATTGTGTTTGCAGTTTTCATAGGAAAGCATCCTATTTGGGATAATTACTCACTTTGGAGACGATCAGCAATTCGGTTCATGAGCACCTCTGAAAATTACCCTGTCTGCAGAAGGCATTTTCCTGCAAGGGCAACATACTGTGCTGCTAAGAAGGGGTATTTTGTCTTTTCTCTTTTCCTTTTTTCTCTCCTTTCCTGTCCCCCAAAACATTTGACAATTGCTCTAAAACATGCCAGTTTCCTTACAACTCCTCACCAGTTATTTTCAGATATACGAACTTTGTGCCTTTTTTTTTTTTTGTAACTGTGCCATTGCCATACGTTCCCCTAAAATTCTCAGCTAATTTTAAGGTGCTCCCTTAACATTTCAGTTTTGAAGACGTGTAAGCAAATCCAGCTGGATCTCCTGGCAACTTGGGTGTCCGTAGGGGAACATGTATTTCAGTATAAATATCCATTATCAAATCATCACCAAGATTTCAGTTTCTATATTTAATTACATTTGCATTGAACATGCAATCATCAATCAACTTAAAAATAAAAAAAAAATCCTTGTAAAAACACCATGGAGATGTTTCTTGACAAGTTCAGTCACAGCAAGTCTGCAGATCCTCAGTTCTTGTAAACTGACTCAAGTGCAGTGATGAGAGCTTGAAATGTTTCTGTTGCCAGAGCCTAATTCTGCTGCTTTTATTCATATGGGAGGATAGACTCCTGTATAAACAATCTCACTGAGCAAAATAAGTAAGCAACATGGGGGAAAATTAATTCTTGCTGTCTTTTTGCTAACTTCACAGCTAGTAAATCTTTGTGGGAGAAAAGCTGCACATGATAGCACAGTTGTGAAAGCTGGAGGCTACTGTGTGAAAGACAGGGAACTCACAGATACATCCACTTCGATTCTGGGTGTGATATCCCACAAGATCTAAGGTACCAATCAACCATGTATGTAACATCAGGTAACATTTTCCCTTCTTTTCCCTTGGGATTTTTCTGGCAAGACTTTCCAGTCACTGGAGTTGCATTTTAATTGCTTTGAGAACCTATCAAACCTTCCTCACCTTTGAAATAACTGCCCCAGCAGAATGACCATTATACTTCTTGATGTTGCTCCTCTTAGCAGTTCACATGGGATAATACTCACTGAAGTTTGTCTCTGCTCTTGATTTTAAAACTTACATAGCATGAAAGTATATTTGTTATACATGTGGTATTATCCAGAAATCATGTTTTCTAACTCCCTAACCTAAGCACAGCCACTAAACTCCATGTCAGCCTTGCCCCCAGTAAACAGCACACTCTAAGGAATAACGCTATAAGCCAAAGCATGGCAAATACAAAAGGTCTGTCATTACTGGTACCAATTAATGTTTTACAGCACTTTGAAATTCTCATCTTTTGGTTCATTTAAAGTATAGTCATGAGCACCAAGAGTCATATAGATTTGGATGGTAGAAAATTTGAGTCTTGTTGCTGCATCTGTCTAATCCCCATTTGAGTGACCTCAGTGTGATTTGCTGTTGTGGTTCACTATGAGACTCTTTTTTTACAGATCTTTCTTTTCTAACGAATGAGTTGTTCCATTAGTGGCAGAAACAATGAAACCCTGCACACTTATGTACTTTGTCCCCTTCTCCCCTCCTCTCTCTGTCCCTCCACAGTGGAGGAAGGACCTAAATATACCCTAAAATACCTTCTAGAGAAGGTATGACAGAGTACTTTGAGCTACATGCTCACTGATGGGAAAACCAGCTGCTGCCTCTTCCATCAGCGAGGCCTCTATTTCACAGTGGTACTACAAGAATGTGATTATCTTTGAGATTTAAACTCATCTTTTGTTGTTTTACTCCATTGCTACAGAGCAGTGAAAAGCATGTTCCTCTTTTCCTTGAAAAGCTGGACTGAAATCAGATTTCTCCAAATGCTGTACCAATGTGTTTTGGACAGTCTACACGGTGTGCTCTGCTGACTGCTGCAGACAAGTAACTAGGCAGAGCTCTCAGGACAAGGAATCCTGTTTGGAAGCAGAGCATCCTCAATTGATTTCAAAGGAGAAAGAAATAGTCACTCAGCTCTGACACTGGTGAAAATCTCATCATATTTATAATTTAAAATAAGCAAACTTGGGATAGCAACATTCTTGTGGGGCAAGAAACCTCCTACTTGCTTCTGTATGGTGTTGTGGTGGGGCATCTGTACGTGGATTTCATTCCTTGAACCTGTGCAAACCTTACCCTCAACTAAAGTAGACTATAATAGATGTTAAGGTACGAGCACAAGTTATTTGGTTTTATTTCTTATCACTGCTTTTATTTCTCTAATTATTCCACTTTTGCTGGGTGGAAATGCTCCAAAACAGTAAAGATAAATTTGATAAAACTGGCATCTTACCCACTTAATAGTGAGGGTTTCTTGCTTTTTGCCAAGCAAGGTTTATTCTTATTTTTAAGGGTTTTATCTAATATTTGTTTTCCTCATCTTTCTCTATTAATTTATTAATGATGTCTATTTCTGCAGTTGGGTACTAGGGCTAATGGAACTTTCTAACCTGGGAAAATTCCACCAAAAACTTCCTCTGCTGTGCTTTCTTGAACTTACACTAAAGGCCCTTGCCAAAAGTTCATGAAATTAAGCATCTCTCATGACATTTATGAGCAGAGAGACCTCCTAAATATAAATCCCATTCTCACATGTAAGGCTTTGCTGAGGCTGCCATATTTTGGATTTCCAAAACGGTATGAGGAATATCAGCTCAATTCCCACTTAAATATACAAGAACCTGTTCCTTTTATACTATATTACAAAATCTTTAGTTTAAGAGCAGGACCATGAGGTGTGGAGCTGAGCAGTATGGTTCTGATTTACGTGGTGTAGATTAACCAATGAATGGCACAAAGCTCTCACATTCCCCTCTACCAGCATTTTCTGTTCACATTCCCAAGTGTCCTAAAACCATCCACTGGGGAAAGACTTGGGATTTTATCGGCTATCTTGTTCTTCCCAGAAAGATATTTCTTCTTCCTATATTTCAGAATTTTGTAGACTACTGTGCAGCAGGAGCCAAGCTGAAGATACTGATCATGTCGTTCATATTAGTTTGCTCCAGAGGCACTTCTTGTCTCCCTCCTCCTCCCCAAATCTTCTCGGAAAGGGCAAAGGAAGGGATGGGAAAAAGTATTAGGGATGTGTTAATTTGGATTAATCCTTTATTATCCACTATCACTGCTTCACATTAATATAAATCTACTTCTATCTCCTTCCATATATCATACAGGTGGTAAGGTGACAAATTTATGGAGGCAGCTTTGGAGCCTATAGCTTAATTAACCCCCTCAAAAAGAATTGCCTCTTCAAAGTCAAGCTGGACAAAAACCCACCTTTTTATGCAGGTTGCGGGTTTTCCCCTTACAAAGCAAGATCCTCAGCCAGACAGCACCAAAGCATCCGAACGGTAAGCAATTTATTTTTTATCGGCTTTATTTCACGCAGCCGTGAATAGCAGAGGTATGTTTCCCCTCTGGACTAACAACAGAAGTCAGACCAAGTGAATTCCTCGACAGCTGAATGAACAGGCATAAACCCGACGGGATGAGTTACGGACGCACCCGTCCGCCAGGCTGGCGCGGTCCCGCTCCCCGCGCCCTCCGGCCCGCGGGCGGAGCGGGGGAACCGCCGGGCCCCGCGCAGC
>VZRO01008061.1:439225-450691 GCA_013397915.1 Daphoenositta chrysoptera | reverse complement strand
GGGCGTGATACTCTGAGGTACCGAGACTGCCGCTGCCAAGGTCTCCTTCCATGCATCTGTGCCTGAATCTCCCACCATCCAGGGGTTTTCTTTGGGCGACAATTAACAAAGAGCCGCCAGGTGCTCTCAATTTCTGTAGAAAAGCCTCCCTGCTTTTGGCACCCCGGGGTGAGCTGGGGAGGTCTCCCGAGGAGCAGCGGTGCGGGAAGAGTCCGGAGGCTTGTCAGTACAGCCAGCTCTGGGATGCACAGGAGGAGGAGAACAGGAAAGCTTCCTGCAGGCTTTGCATTGATCTACCTGGGTGTAATAATGTGCGTAGAGATGTGGAATGTGCCTCCACCAACGGAGGAAGGGTAGAAAGCGATTTTGTGAAGTGTGATTTCTGCAGCGTAGGAGGATTGCATGGTTTAGGTATCTTACTATCACAAATGTCAGGAGATAAATAATGGAGTGAAATTACAGATGCTATTAAGGCGAGTTTTAAAAATTATAGGATATATATGAGGGGGGGATGGAAAGAAGAGGAGGAAAGCTGAATAAACCTAATATTGATAGTAAAGTATTTCCCTCTATTTAAAGAAACAGCTTAGTTTTATTCTTTTTAATAAAGGAAGGGAATTGCATTGGCAGGGGAAGAATACAGTTTTTTAACTGACTGTAGAAACAGCAGAAACGTGCTGCCTCAATCCACATCAGGGCATAGTAAATGGGAATAGGAGAACATCTGCATATGAACAATACACCCATTTAGGTTGTTAAGGAAGAGGTGGTGTTTCTACAGTGGTGTTTAGGGGGGAGTTTATTATTTATAATTTAAATGAGTGTTATTGAGGTGGGGATTTATTGTACATTTTTTATTTTTTGACATCACCCTAAAGTAATGTTGAGAATTTCTTGAAGTGAATCAAATAATTTGAGAGGCTATTCCAAAAACTCTTGTTTGTTTGTTTGGTTTTTTTTTGGGGTTTTTTTTGGGTTTTTTTTTGGTTTTTTTTGGGTTTTTTTTGGTGGGAATGCAGTGGTGGGGAGCACTTACATCATCAACTGAAGATTGTGGTGCTTGTGAGGGTTACTTTTTTTTTGTGTTTGTAAGAAAAGCATTATTATGTGAGTATTAAATGCTTATGACTTTTTGATAGTTTGGATGGATATGAAAAAATCAGTATCTAGATTTGGATCATTTGCTTTGGAAATATTAAAAGTCTTAGTTCAGGATTTATATTTTGAAGGATGTAGCTGCAGTAGATTTTATGAAGAATGACTGAAGCTTTTTCTTTGAGAAGTGCTGGTGTTTAAGACTGGAGAGAGGGAACTGTGCTGCATTTGTTCTGTTCCAGAAAATCAGAGCAGTTTGAGAACAAGTAGCAGACAGCCACCCCCTCCCCCAGCCCCTTAAGTTAAGAGCTTATGAATGTCATAATTATCTACCAGGGCCAAATATTCCCTCTCCTAATTTCATCACGAGGGAGGAGTTTAACTGGCAGTGTTATTATGCTAAAACAAAAGGATTTTTTTCTTAACCTTTCAAAGCTGTCCAGATAATTTATCCAGCGTGAATTAGCTTTGCTTTAATAAGAATTGAAACAAAATGAAACAAAACACACACACAGACCCTCCACCATGCCACAAACAAAAAAAGAGCACACTGTAAATCAGCCGGGTAGGATGTGTAGTGATAAAGAAAGTTTCCTTGGTTTTTAACAGTGTCTAGGGACACTGACTTGAAGTGGATGAAATGGACATCCTCCCAATTTGTAAAATCCTGTTTCTTTTACCCCTCTGCATAATACACATTTGTTTAGGTTAGCAAATTTTTTGAGGTTGCAGTAGAAAATGTTTTGCTTGTAGACTTTTTATCTATTTTGTGCTCATCCAGGAGATTCACAGGAGTGAGTACATTGTGCTTCAAGTTTCTTTTCACGGCTTTGATACGGAGTTTCTTCTTGTTTTTCCTGAAGAGTTTCTCTTTACAAGAGCTTATAAGGGACTGCTTGTTAATGAGCAACATCCCCCCAGGGAGATGCCAGCCTGTGTCTTACTCACCACCAGTCTGGAATCCTTCTTTCTGCACTTTGTGTAAGGAACCCATGAAATTTGGAATTTTTGAAATCAGTGATTTTGCTTACTGGATTAAACGGAACTAGTGTTTTACTCTGATTGTATGCTGAAATCTGAAGGAGATCCTGAGACTCCAACCAGATGCTGTTTTCTACTACCAGTTGATTTATACAACTGCATTAAGATTAAAATACAGGTGTTACTTTCCTTCTCCTTTTCACCCTTCAAAAAGAAAAAAAAAATATGACAAAATCATGTTTGATTTTTCTATTTTAGGCTATGTTCTCCTTTTCAGGTAAATATGAGAATCAAAATAAGCCTGAAAATAAGCCTATGAAAATAAGCCTGAACTGATGAGGAGTTCTGAAACATTGACTTAAAAATAGATAGATGAGAAATATGTAGAGAGTTTTGTTTCATGTGCTCCCATACAAAATGGAGTTAGAAATACTTTTATCATTTCCAGTAGCTCTAAATAATGAAACATATGAATGATAAAGTTATAGACATAGAGCTGTAAAGTCTTGTCTAAGAGGTTGAATAGCATTATTTGGACTTTTCCTCTTACAGCACAACACATTTATTTAGATAACTCATTTTTTTTATCTATGGAAATGCTACTGGATTGTTAAGATTAATGTATGTATGATTTTCTTTTCATGGCCACCTTCTTCAACAAACATTTTGAGAACAAATGCAGTATTTGTTTGCCCTTTTCACTGACCTTTTCTTTGAGGCACCTTTCCCAAGTGGTTCATGTTTACTTACTGATTTTCTTTCAATTTACTCCAGTAATCCCCCAGTTACATTCGGCACATGCCATTTGATTCCAGTACAATTGAGTCAAGTTAATGACATTTTGGGAAACACATGTTTTAACTACACTGTAATTTGTGTCTGTGAGTTGAAAATCTATTCTTGAAAGAGTAGGATATGAACTTCTCCAGGTAAAGAATCTGGATAATGGCTGGTATTCATATTTTAAGCAGTTTATATCAACTAATTCATGCCGGATGTTTTATTTGTTTGTGGGGTTTTTGTGTGGTGGTTTGGGTTTTTTGTTTTTTTTTTTTTTTTTTTTTTTTTTTTGTTTTTTTTTTTTTTATATAAATACTTTTCTTTTTNTTTTTTTTTAAGCATACACATTTGCCTTATGAAATAAAGGAAGTATAGTTGATGAAGTGTATCCTGAAGTTCTACAGGTCATTTGAATCTCATTTTCAATGTCTCCTGAAATTCAGAAATAGGAGAGACTGGAGGAAAAACTTACTGATATCATGACATATTCAAATCTGGAGGCTTGTTGGAGTTTGATAGACTCGATCCAGGCTTATTAGTAACTTACATTTTACCACCAGTTTTTATTTTGACCTAAGCAATTAATCGTGACCTAATTCTGACGCAGTGTCATGATATCCCCCTTGGTGTATTTAACTGCTTCTTAGTTTAGGTATTTGACTATAATATTCAACTTTTGGTAACTAGTTTAAAACTCAGAATAATTTTTAATATTAAATAGGGCATTTAGAGCAATACTTGCTTTTACTTCAAGAATTTGAGGATGTCCAGCTTCAGTGATGTAATTCTGAATTCTTTAACAAAATATTTTTATTGCTTTTGTAGCTCAGTTTCTCTTAAAACTGTGAATGGATTTTTATACTTTTAAAGGACATCAGAAAACTAAAGAGTTAAGAAAGCAAGGTACTCTTCAGATGCCTTGTGTTATGCCATAGCATCTTGAATGGGATGTCTTCAAAAATCAGGGTAACAAGGTTCTTATTTTTATTACATGCCTGAATTTTTGCATTATTTGTTATCTTTTGACTGATGATATCATTAATTGGAGAAGACATTTTCTGATTTGTTCGGCTGTAGACGAGCGGAGAACCTACCTTTTAATTTATTGAATAGAAAGAAGAAAAACAGGGAGAGTCATTTATCTGGTTAAACCTATTTGTGGTGACATCTTACGATATTAAAATCCTTGTGTACTGGAAAAGAAATCCATGTAGGTGTTAATAAAAGTTATGTGGAAAGGACACAAAGAATACAGGCACCAACAATGTTAGAAATCCTTGTGTTCACAACACTGCCAAGCCTTGGAATGTTCTGCACTTGAGTGGCTCCATGGAAGCACTGTTGGTTGCACTAACCCAGAGGCTCATTCTTAGCAGGAATCCATTGATTTCCGTGGGTTCACTGGAGTATGTGAAAGCCTCTCTTGAAATGGCAGGAGGTAACCAGCTTTTATTTTTGAAATAGTGTGAGATAGGCAATACTGTCCATTTATGCTGCTGTTCTGATTTAGGAAATTATGATTAACCGAAAATTTCTCTCTTTGCGTTTGTGCATTAGCAACTGGATCATTAATGAATGCATGGGAGTAATAGCCTGAACTACATGGCTAATGACCTACTGCAGAATGAGATATTTATAATGTACTTCTTAGATACTAAGATAACTGTGAATATTGTCACTTTGAGGCACTAGAACAGGTTTCACACAGAAGGTGTGGATGTCCCATCCCTGGGATTGTTCAAGGCCAGGTTGGATGGGGCTCTGAGCAACCTGGGGTAGTGGGAAGTGTCCCTGCTCATGGCAGTGGGGTTGGAATGAGATGATCTTTGAAGTCCCTTCCAATCTGAGCCATTCTGTGATTGTAGCCAAACTCTACTAATTCTAATCATAGGAGAATTTCCATTGACTTAAGTTTGCTTTTGCATGAGAGAGAAGCAGGACCAGTTCTTTAAAAGCAGTTATTTTACTGTCTCAAGTAGTTTAATTTGGGAAGGAAGGAGACAGTAAAGTGTATCAACTAAAAATTCAATTCATGGTTTCTGCCTATTTAAGAATGATGCTAAAAAATTGCAGCCAAACACCTGCTGAAATATTTTACCTGCTTCCCGCCTCTTGTGGAAAAGAAAAAATGCAGTGTTTTGGTTTCACCTGTTCTTTAATGTGATGCACAAAGATCACTGAAAATAGGATGAAGAGAATCAGTCTTTCAGAAACCTATTTGGCAAGCCTGGAGGTCTACTAACCAAGGGTGTAATTTGCTGCGAGTTACATGGTCCAAGCATAATCTTGTCTGAAATATCCAGTTTTGGGACGGATAACATCCAGATAAAATTGGGAAGCAGCATGTAGTACTATGGAGGTTTAGTCAGCCTCTTCAGTAGTCCTGCTTATCATTACTGAAAGAAATTTCCTCTTAACTATTCAAGTTCCTTCAAGAACTAGCTTTCCATAAAAAGCATAGATCTTTGATATGTTAATTTATGTTCATTTAAGATGTAGTGGCTCTCTTTCAGTAAAAAAAAAAAAAAAATTGAGAGGGAAATACAAGTGGCTCATTTTCGTTTTGCTGAGTTAAATTTTTCCTCCTACCAAAATTTATATTGTGACTTTAGGAGGTCACACTGGTTTTTATTTAATGTTCTAATTACCTGAGTAGTATTGCTAAGTAGTGGACAAAGGTTGATGAATAACTGCATAATTCAGCAATAGTCAGAGCTGTAGCATATGATAAACTCATGAATGAAACTTTTCTTTTCAAGATTGTTTCCCATTAGCTAATACTAAAGTGGTATTTTGCATTGCAGTTGTAGTCTAAGGAACAATACCAGTTGTTTGACTGGTTATGATCTGAAATTCCTACTTGGAAATCACTCAAGAAATCACTGTCCTAACCACTTTGCCCAGGAGGTGCCATTTGGAGCATAGTATGAATTCAGATTAAAAACACTCATTGCCAGCAATTTTCTTGCTACTAAAAGATGTTGCACCAGATTCAGTCAAGCTGCAAGTAATTTCAAGCCCATTAACTTTGTAGACCTTTGTACTGCAGCTGAATTTGGCTTGCATGAACCCAGGTCCATGGTTAAAATAATAAAGTATTTAAAAACAGAGACACATAAAGGTGTGATACAGATAGGTATAAATAGGAGGGGGGAGGTAATCTTGCCTTTTACTACGAATAGTTTTTTTAACTGATGATACAATGATTTTTTTTTTTCATTGTAACAGGAAATATGTAATCAAACTGCAATGGTATTGTGTTAATATTACGTTATTTTAATTAGTCAAAGCAGAATAAACTACAGACCCAGGGTATGGGGAAGAGACTAGCAAAGCAGGATATATTAAATGTACTGGAGACCAGTTATCTGGAGTAGCATAATACAGCATTTTTTTAAAAAGCTTTTGAACATACCATACTCATAAACTAATGTGCTTACTGGATCAGAAAAAAGATTGATGTACTCCAGTGACCTCAACAGAGACTCAAAGCAGGAAGCATAAAGAAACATGTAAGTACAGAACAAGAAGAGTGTGATACTTCTGTCAGTGCACCTCCAATGTTCAGGGATATGTCAGGTTATATCTGTCTGATCTTCCTTAATGATCTTGGCAGATCTTTGTTGCGTGAATTTGTTCTTAAATCTGCCAGTACTTTGATCTGCTTGGTACACTGTGTCAACAACTTAGCCAAGAGAAAAAGAAGTCTGAAAAAATAATGCTCCTTTAATTGTGATGTTGTAAGTCATGGAGTCATACCAGTTCCTTACTTGACTCTTCCATGGCATTCATAATTGCATGTAACAGAGAAGCTGCCCATCTCTTACGTGATGAACTTGGAACTACATGTTATATTCATGGGCTTTCCAGTGAATTAATTACTTTTTTTTTTGCTTAGTAGTCAGTTCCTTATTTGTATTTTAAGCATTTTAGTTTCCTACCCTTTGGTAATACTTAATTTAACAAATGGTAATGTGAATTACTTGAATTTTAAGCTGATCTGCATCAGGCCAGTTGTAAAAAAAGCTTCCTTGTTTGTATCTCTTTTGCACTATAATCAGTGTTGCAAGTTCTGCCTTACAAGGGTGTTGGGGCTAAAACTGGTCAAGCAGTAACCCTGGTGAAATAAATGCTGAGAGAGATTTGATTGCTAGAAAGATGATTCCCAGGGATGAGGATATGGAAAGAGCAGAGGTACTTGAAGAGAAAGCTTGATATATGAGTAAATGTATATAGACTGGTTAAAAAAAACCAAACCCAGTGCTTCAGGATGAAAATTAATTTCTGACCAAAAAGCGGTGACTCTGGATCATACGAACAGGAGGGAAGAAGTATTGTTAGTCTTAAGATGGTTCAGAATCACAGAATGCTAGAATGTCCTGAGCTGGGAGGGACCCACAAGGGTCATGGTACCCAACTCCTGGCCCTAGGCAGGAGACACCAGCAATCCCACCGTGCTCCTGAGAGCATTGTCCAGACACTCCTTTAACTCTGTCAGCCTTGCTGCTGTGACCACTTCCCTGTGAGCCTGTTCCAGTGCCCAGCCACCCTCTGGGTGAAAGAACCTTTCCCTGATATCCAGCCTAGACCTCCCCTGGTTCAGCTTCAGGCCATTCCCTTGGGCCCTGTCACTGTCACCACAGAGCAGAGATCAGTGTCTGCCTCTCCATTTCCCATCACAAGGAGGTTGTAACTGCAGTGAGGTCTCCCCTCAGTCTCCTCCAGGCTGAACAGACTTCAGATGCTCCTCATACAGCTTCCCCTCCAGACCCTTCACCATCCTCATTGCCCTCTTTTGGATGTTCTCTAGTATATTCCTATATTGTGGTAGCCAAAACTGCATACAGCGCTTGAAGTGAGGCTGCACCAATTCTTAGAAAGTGCAGCCTTAAATTATTTGCATTTATTTGGGGTTTCTTTTATTATTTTAGGAATAGTAGAGAATTGCAAAGACAACATTGCACAAAGTTTAAACATGGTTTTTGCTAATCACCTTAATGATCTGGTATGAGGCATCTGTATTTTGCAATAGAATCTTTGGGTTTTTTTGCTTTCTGTTTGTTTTTTTTTTGTGTTCCTGAATTCTAATTTTGTAAATCTTGTCGTATTCATCTTGAAATTTAAGATGAATTGTATCCAGCTGGGCATTGCTGTCTGTAATAAATAATGCAGCAATTCATGTACTCCTGTGCTTTCCCTATTGGGGAACAATACCCAACTTCAGAGTCAAGCAAAAGCTAACTCTGAGTTTTCCCAGTGGAGACTGTCTGTGGTATAATATGATTGCTACATCTCCAGACTTTTATTTTCCTTTATTTTAAGAAAATGGTGTTATGTGTGATGAGTTCTGCTAACAGAACTGTGCACGCCCTGCAGCCACAGAACTCCCACTGAAGTTGAGAGTGTTTCAGGGTTGTACTGATTGCACTGTTCAGGGTCTGATTGAAGCTTTCAGGAGTTGTATAAATCCCATGTGAGTATGTGGGAATTTTCATTCAGTGAAGAATAGAAAAATCAAGCTCTAACTTTATATACATATGTTTAAGTAGTGGGCATGTTTATAAGTAGTGCTGAAAAAGTGTGGGGTTAATCCAAGAGCATGGAAGAACTGGAAACTAAGGGGTGTTCTGGTGTACCAGGTTCTATTCAAGAGACAAAGTGCAAGAGACAAAAGGAATATTTTTCTCTGTGCTTTTTAATAATAAATCCAAAGACACATTGTAAATATTGTAAACTACTGATTTCATTCCCTCCCTCTGGGAACATGTGCAAAAATTGCAATTAATCATCACAGTCACTGAGCAGCAGCCCAGGCTGTAACTGTGTTGGGAAGTTTACCGTTCAGTATGAAAGTTCATCACTTGGTTTTGTTTGAGCTTTTGAGAGTTTTGATTTACTTGTTTGTTCTGGTCTGTGGCTTTGTGACACTGGTCAAAATTGTTCTTTAGATGTTCAGTATTCAGGTCATGCCTGCAGGTCTGTAAGTGCCACTGTCTGAGCGATCAGATGTTCCATGGATTTGTGCCAGTTTATGCCAATTCCACACATTGGGTTCAACAGCTTTTAGCATTTAGTCAAAATAATCCTTTCCAGCCCCTGTGCATTGCATTTCTGTAAATGTCTTTGGATTATACAGCCTGTGTGTGTATCAAATTTATGTTGCTGGGTTTGGGAACTCTCAGAGGTGGTGTTTTCTATATAGCTCTCCTAAACTTATGGTAGACCTACTCTTATTTTACCATTCTTGGAAGTAAATTTACAGAATTCTGTGGACTGTCATGATAGCGATTTTCAGTTCTGGGTGCATGATACAGTTCTGACGATTTTTGTACATGCTGCTAATTTTAAAAACAATTTTGATCTTACATTCAAATTTCTGTATCGTTTACAGACATTAGTTTAAATCAAAAGATTCTTATCTGTGTTCTAAAATCTCAGGAATCACCTGTTTCACTCTGTGCAGCCCTTTGTGTCCCACTCACAGCCTTTTATTTTTTTCTTGTGGTTCTAGGTACATGAATGAACACTTTATCTGCTGCATAAAAGAGCAGATCTGGCTGGGGAAACTATTAAAGAAACAGTAAAAATGGTGATTAAAATAAATAGACTTATCTTTGAATCATGTATTTTGCATTTTTGGTCACATATGATCTGATTTAGAAACAATGCAAACAAGCACAACTAAGCAAACCCAGAAATTGTCCTTTTCAAGGGAAAGGTCCTTCTGCTGTCAGAGAGAGTTCTGATTTCTGTTCCTCTGTGCCCATTTTAAAACACAACATATAACTGTAGCCAGTGAGTGCACCAGAAAATTAAAAGAAAGACTTTATCATCAAGTAAATATTATAAACGCTATTCTAGCTAAATCTTACTTTTTTTTTTAGTGTGATTAGTGAATGTTGCTATTGCTTTAGTGCACCTTAAATATGTTTGTGACTGTTTTCCAGACTATGAAGCTCACTGAGTAGTGTTCTGAAAGATTTTTAGATAGTCTTAGTCTTTAAGCATTTAAGTCAGTGCAAGGTAGCTCTGCAGAAAAAAAGTCCCCGTTCATAACTACACCAACTCTATTTCCTGTGACCTGCAGATATTAAATAAGTAAAATCCCTGTCTGGCTGTAGAAAATTCTGTTTCTGCAGTGATGTTCTGTTTTTACCTATGAAAACAACTGAATTATCTAATTACAGCTATGAACGTTTGATCAAAAAAAGTGTTTTAACAGGAGGGAGATGGGAAACTCAAGCAGTATGGAAAGAGGAACCCTGAATATTTGTTGAAGGTTCCTGTTCTCCTCCAACAAGAGACATTTCTTGGTCAGTGGTGGGGGGTTTCTGTTTTTTGGTTGGGTTTTTTTTTTTTGTTTTTTTTTTTTTTTGGGGTGGGGGTTTAATGTGGTTTTTTTCAAGGGGTAGGGCTGCTAAAACAAAGCATTCTGTTTTCATACTCCAGAGTTGTTTTTATAGAATCATAGGCTTGTTAAGGTTGTCAAAAGCCTTTAAGATTATCAACCATCAACCCAGCATCACCACCATGTTCACCACTGAACCATGTCCTCTGCCATATTCACACATTTTTTGAATGCTTCCAGGGATGGTGACACCACCACTTCCCAGGGAAGTCTCTTTCAGTGCTTTAAAACCCTTTCCATGACGTTTTTTTTCCTAATGAAAGCATCACACAAAGTTTCACGTAGCACTCGTAAGACTGGGAGACAATCCTTGCTCTTAAAATTCTATTCGCTGAGGTTTTTCTTAAAATCAATCCTAAAAATAAATGCACGTGTCTATGACAAAGAATTACTAAAACAACATAAATAATATAAGCTTTTCTAAGCAGCTTTTAGGAAAAAAAACTGCACAGTGAAGCAAAAGCTACTTCTCACAGTAAACACTTTTATAAAAAAAAATTGTGTTATCAGTCTGAGTTAAACTGTACATGAAATACCTTTGCATAAGGTTTAAATCCTACCAAAAAAAAATTTGCTTGTTTTGTTTGGGTTTTTTGTTTGTTTTTTTTTGGGGGGAATGGGCTTTTGGGGGTGTTTTGGAGGTTTTTTTGGGTTTTTCTTTGCCTTTAGATTATAAAAATACTTTTACTACTGTCTTAAAAGAATTAAAACATGAGTGAAGTCATGCCCCTATGGACATTTTCTTCCTTAATTGATGTGAAATGAAACATAAAGAAACCTGAGAAAAGTCAGAGTTGATCATGAATCCAGAATTGAGCCAACTATTTTGATTTCATTTCAGTGCTTTAACAGTCATCCTGCTTTTACTATATGATGAGATACAGAGTCAAAACTGACATGAAAATATGTGCTGATTGTAAACTGGTTTCACTGTTGTTTGGGGCTGTGCATGTTGGTTCCAGGAGCTCTGTCTTACATGGGCCTAAGCTGAAGCTGGAATGTTTGGTGGGCTTGATTTGGCATTTCTTTAGAATCCTAAGGAGTATCCCTCAGAAATCTTTATTTAAATCTGCAGATTAGCAAGGGGAATGCTAGGTGGTTCTTTTTAAGAAGTGAAGGAATCAAAATAGAAATGTGCTTTTTGGTGGGAAAATAGACTAGGGGAAAAGGGGAAGGGAAAGGGAGATGAATACAAACCAAAA
>VZRO01008061.1:339957-439189 GCA_013397915.1 Daphoenositta chrysoptera | reverse complement strand
AAAAAAAAAAAGCCAAAGAACACCCTACTGAGGGTGAAAACACCCTGTAAGACATGCATTTAAATGTTTATGTTCCCCTCTCACTATTCTGACACTGCATCAGAAATTAATTTTTTGTGGTTTTGAAATGACAGCTGTGAGCATGTATCTCTTTCAAGAATTAAACTGAATAACCAAATGGTTTTCTTTCCACGGCCAACCAGGTTGTTTTGGTGTTCTGAGCTGGTTGTGAATGCTGGACTGGTAACACTTCAGGTGAATGAAATTGGATGAGAAAGATGTTGCCAATATTAATATGTTCAAAGCCTGACCAAGGGTTTTTCTTCTTGCAAACTCCATTTGCCAGACTACAGATGTCTGTAGCTGAGGTTTTGTATCTTTTGGGAGTGAAGATGGACCTACTTTTTTCTTCCTGAGTTTTGTTTCCATTTAAACACAGGTGACATGGCGTTACACAGCTGTCTTTGTATGATCCACAAACACATTGAAATACTAATGCAAAATTAATTACTGATAATTCGAACCTAGAAATAACTAAATAATTCTATGACGTCAATCATGTGATATAATGTTTTAAAAAGACAATATTGTTAACTTAGGCAAGGGTTTTGAGCGAGCAGTTTGTAGGGTACCAAATGCTGGTGCAACCCTGTGTGGATTCTTTAATCACCACAGTAGAAATGGGGAGGGCTCTGGAATGTAGATGGGAATACACATTCCCTGATCCCTTAATACAACTTGGAGAACAGAGTAATTAGAGGGGCAAAATTTATGTGTCCCCTTCATTGTTTGTACACACAAGAGGTTATCTATTGCTGTAAATTGGATTAGCTGTATAAACAGCAGCATAATTTATTGAAAGTCAGGTCTAAAAGACTTGGAAAAGAACAGTGGAAGAACAAGAAGGGGATTGTAAAGAGAAGAGAGGTACAGAGAATGCAGCTGTACTTTTAAACAACTGATGTAACTCGTATACATTGACGTATTTCAATACAGAAGAATTTCTTTGTGTTTTGACCATTATCAATGTAGAAAGCTAGGGACTCAATGTTTCAGTAGAAGCTTTAAGCCTGTATGTAAAGACTGCTGAAAATGCGTATTTTATATCTTAAACCAATCATATTTCATAAATTCATAAAATCAATCACCACCTCCTTCAGCTGATCTATGAATACTCATCCTTACACTTCTTCCCCAGACAACTTGGAAAAATGGTGATGTGCCTTTGAAATGGAGATATATATATATATATATATATAGTTGTTTCTTCAAAGTCAATAACGTAACTTCTGTATAACTATTCTGGTGCCTGGATGCTGTTCAGTGTACACTCATTTACTGGAAGGAATGTTTTGGGCAGCTTCCCTTCTTGCAGCCGTGGTGGGGGCACGAGAGGCACACACAGGTGCCCCTGCCCTGCATCCCGCAGAACTCTGAGATGCACTGCTCCCCTCCTGGCTTCTGCAGGGTTAAAAAAAAGATAAAGTTTCTCTCTTTCTGTAGGGGCTACTCAGATGAACAAAAGTATAACTTACACTAACACAAACAAGATAAATTATGATTAAAATTGACTCAATACAGAAAGGCAGTGCAGCTTGCTCAGAGATACAAGGACTTTTTTTTGTGTGTGTGTGGATAGAATAGTTTTAATTTCTCTATTCGGTTGGATCTTTAATAGATATTTTTTAGGTTCTCTTATCTTTAATTAGCAGTTGAACACTTCTCTAAAATGGTGTGGGTATCTTAGCAAAATGTATCGCTTTTATTACTTAAATGAAAATGAGGGGGGTCTCGTTTAAATAGGCTTCTTGACAAGAACAGTTATAATTTTATTAGAGGTTAGTTTGTTGCATGTAGTATGTACTTTGATTTTTTCATCCTGACTGTTGATTTTTACAGACCAAATCTGTCACTTTGGTAAACAAGATGTTTTATTTAATCTCCGGTCTTTAATGCAGCCTTCTGAAAGACGGACCTTTTTGAGTGCAAAGTTCGTTGTCATGTTGCTGGTGTGTGTTTCTGACCAGAATGCAAAGTAGCTTGAATCCATACATTCTTTTTTTCCTGTACTGGGATAGCTGCCAATTCTATGCCAGCGATTAACTTCTGAATGTGTCAGCTGTAACAAATACAGTTCATTGTTTCTTGACTAGTTAACAGCTAGTTTTAAAGGCAGGAACAGCCTAAAATGAAAGGGAAGTCCTGTACATTTTGTATCTAAAATCCTCTGCCTCTTAAAACCACTGAAAAAAAAGAAAATTAAAAATCATTTCTAGGAGGGATTTTTAGGTAGTTAAAAATACTTAGCTGATTCTTCAAGTCAAAATATGCTCGATAACTCCATTATCCAGTCATCTGACAAAATTATGGTCAGTTACAGGTAATTTTCAATAAAGGGTTATATCATTCAATATCTGAGCTTCTGTTTCACTCGTGTGTAAAGCAAAACACCAACACCCCTTTTCCTCCTTCCCTCTCCCCGCTAGCCCCAGCCCAAAAAAAATCCTAGAAGAAAACTCTCTTGAACTATTAGAATAATATTTGAGATACTGGTAAGAAAAAAGGTATCAAAAGAAAGAAAAAATCTAAAAAAAACCTTGTTCGGAGAACCTGAGAGTATGGGGATTATCTAAAATGAAGTGCAAAATCATTTTAGAGGAGTGAGATAATGATACCCTTCCTTCCCACAGACATGCATGTTCTAATTATTAATGTTTGGTGTTTCTTAAGTTTGCAGACTGTTTGCACAAAGTTACAATTATGTAATATTCATGTTTTGCCTATATTGTTTTTGGTAAATTTTCCTCTGCAAGTGATATTTGAATGGTTTGCTGTGAACATTTAAAAGCCACTGTGTATTTAATTAGTTCTTTAAGCTTCATGTAGACCTCTTCTTTTCCAAATTTTAAATCAGTTATCCCAGCAGAAATGTTTTGTTATTCAAACTGCAATTTTAGTATATGTATGACATTTTTTGCTCTAATTTTCTCTTAAAAGGTGTCTTTTTGTATTTCTGTCTTGTTGAGCTCAGCATGAAGATACTGGTAGTAAATGAAGACAGGGGGTTGTTGTAACAGGTGTCATATTCAATTTCTTGCATAAGAGGGCAGATTCAGTATTTTTCTTACAGCGGTGACAGGCGATAAAGCTTTGCTGAGATGCAGAATTATTTTGTTTTACTAGTTCATTTGAGCACTGTTGTTTTTAGACTGCAGCAAGTGAAAGGTTTGGATGTCCTATTAGGCAGAGCAGAGACAGAGGAAGCCATGCAATGACAGAAGGAAATCTATACTGTTGTACCTCTATAAAAACCAGCCAAACAAAAACACCCTCTGGAAAACACAAATTGGGATCATACTGAACGAGTGATTGGAGTTAGTTGTTGGCAGCAAGCTAGACTGCTAGGTGAATTTTTAAATGCAAGTAAAGTTTTGGAAGAGTCTACCATTTCTTAACTTCTGTTAAGTTGCGTATGTAAAGAGAGTGAAGTAGGGAGGGAAATGGTCATTGCAGAGGTAGAAATTCTAGACTTTCAGTATAGATTTGTGGAATGAAATGTTACCTCTCAACAGCCTTTGCAGGGAGGAGTACTCACACGTTATGTG
Organism: Daphoenositta chrysoptera; assembly: GCA_013397915.1. NCBI lineage: Eukaryota > Metazoa > Chordata > Aves > Passeriformes > Daphoenositta > Daphoenositta chrysoptera. The sequence goes on along the minus strand of VZRO01008061.1, from coordinate 435,584 downwards.
CAGATTGTGAATCCCTGACCCTAGTACTTGTTCCTCCTGCTCTGTGCCACCCCCACGCCCATTCCCATAGTTTCCTTCTTACACTGAAGTGCTGTTTCATTCCAAAGGACTTCAGGCAGTGCTTCCCCCTATGCAGGAGTCAGAAAGTTTTATCTTTGTAGTGCATAATTGTCTGTATCTGTAGAACAATGATTGTGACTCACTAGCAGGATTTGTTTGTCTATCCTTAATGTGTGTGGTAGAAAAGGAGTGGTACTCTCTCTCCCTCCACCCCCTCCTTTCTCTTCTCCTTCTCCCTTCTGGTGGGAGACCTGTAAGCCAGAGGAAAAAAGCCAGTTTCACATACCTAAATAAAAAACCGAGTAATTCCCATCTGATATGCAAACCATCTTTAACTCAAGTTATTCACTTACAGCTCAGATCTTTCTGAAGTCTCAACCACTCCCACCATAATTTCCTGCTGTTACTTTTAGTAACTCTTCTTGAGCTTGCTGGTGATGGTAGAACACAATCTGAGTTTATCCTATGCATTCTTGAATCCGAGATCTTTACAATTCATTATCATAATGCCAAGATTTTGTAAGGAGGTGAAGGAGGCATTTAAAAGGAAAAAAAAAAAAAAAGATGGCAAGGGTAAAAATAGGAAGATTTTTGAGTTGCAAGTGGAAGCCAAAGTGAATGAGCAGGTAATTTCCAACCCATGATCTTAAATGAAACTGAGGATTCACTGGCAAGTTCTGTATTTTTGTTTAAAAGGTAAAAGATGTCTAGGCAGTACAGGTTTGCTTGCTCTTGCTCTTGTACGTGTAAATATAGCCTATAGTCTCATATACTGGAAAAAAAATAAGTAATTTTATTTAGTTACACCCGTTTCCCATATTCCAATGAAATCTGTTGTTTTAATATTGTGTTCAATTCATTTTTAGGAATAAGTGTTCATGCAGGATGAGAAAGGGTATCAGGAAATGTGAGCACATGTGTTTGCTTACTCCAGAGTGGAGAGGGGATTTATTTGGAGTCTTTAACAATCCAAGGGTGGCAAGTGGAAGGAAAGAGAATTATTCTTTAAAGTATGTGCTTGGTGAAGGAATAAATGAGTTTGAGCTGACTAAACAGCATTAGTCTGAATATGTAAAGATTACTTCTGTGCATAACAGCAAAGAATATTGGAGCAGCCTTTAAAAGTATATATGTATAAAATTAAGTGATTTTAAAAGGGTAAATGGATTTGAGGATGATGTTGTAATGCTGTGCCTACAGAAGGACACAAGGATCTTTTATCCCAAAAGTGCTGTTCTCCTGATTTTTTTATTAAGTTATTTTTGGAATTAAACCCTGACATTTCTTCTATCGTTTTGTATTTGGTAAATTGAAAACTAAATTGAAATTAACTATTTAATACTTAAAATAATCCATTATAATGATGAACATATATTCAGGAATTTTCCAGAATTTCAGGTATGTAAAATCTATAAAATGTTTTATCATACAATAAGAATCATCTCAGTTTTCACTTATTTCATGTTCTCATTATGTATTATTGATAATTAAGTCCAAAATTTGAGATGAAAAATAGGTAGCAGTTCACATGTGGTTTGAAATATTACTGTAGAGTCCACTCTTGTACACCAAAATAAGTACTTTCTAAATGCTTTGACTTTACAAAATAAATAGCAATTCTCAAACAATGGAAAAAATAGAAATTATGGCCATTAGAAAAACAGAAGCATTACCTTTTTTGTGGAACTGACAAAAACTGTTCTTGGCATGTTTAAAGAAGAATTTAGAGAAGTCATAGCCAAGTAAGTTTTGCCAAACTGCAACTGAAAACATGAAATGATCAGTATTCGTACTCTCTGCAGAGGAGACTGTAAATAGTAACTCATTTTGAAGAGAAGAATTTTACTTGTGACTTTTGTATATGTTTTTACATAATTAATGATAAGACAAATTTATGTCTTTCTCCTATGGTTGTGTCATTTATTTCTTCAATGTAGCTGTTTTTTCTGGCCTTTCCAGTCAACAAAGAAGGCTGGATATCCATAAGAGAGAAAAATGTTCTCCTAAATGTGCTCTATTTATGGTTTCAATTAATGATGTAGAAGCAAAAAAAAAAAAAGAAGCATAGTGCCATCAAATAACTTACATTCAACATGTCAAAGTCTAATTCCACACATTCCTTGAAAAGAAAGGACAAATGGAAAGAGTCTGGAATGTTTCATATCCTCTCTTATGAAACAGCAGTATCATTGGCAGGATATACTTCCAAATTTTGTAACTTACAAATAAAAGAAAAAAACATTTGTAAGTACTCTGCTATGTAAATCAAAGTTTTTTAGGCTTTGTTTAAAATTATATTGCTGTGCCATTTAGATTGTAAGATTTACCACAAAAAAAAAAAATCGTACAATATTGGTCACATTTTGCTAACTGGATACATCTGATGGATATCAGTGTAATCAATGGGGGAAAGAAACTTATGCCACTACTAATGTTCAGTTCATATGATTTGGAAGTATATCAAAGTATCCAAGTGTATGTAAAAGTACCTAATTTATTTGTAGTTACAGTTTGTGGAAGACAATATTTTCCAGTCATTTATTCCCAATTCTGTTAAATCCTATTTACCACCTAATAATTGCTTGCATATGTTTTGTTTGACCATAAACCTTGGACCCTTGTATTACATCAGAAAACATGGATGACACTTCGTGACATACATGAGCCCACACAGGTTTAGAAGATGGTGATTTCTTCCTACTTCCGTGTAACTGCTCCTGCAAATTTTTGTACATATTACTGAAGTATCTAATGCAGCCTGATTGTTCTCAAGTTTTTGGAAATACCTGTTTTTTATTTCTAGTCCATGTCCAAATACTCTTCCAATCTTGCATTAAACCATTAAATGGCATCGTAACTGCCAGTTTAATAAGTCCTTAGTTCATACATCTCATCAATGATTCCATATTAGAACACAATCTTTAGATTTTGCAAAACACTGACCACAGGATTTCCATGTGTTCCCTAAACAGGTTTGGCTAGGTGCAATTCAGTGAGAGGCTTGTAATTTAGAAATGAAGTGTTGCTTTTAAAAACACCTCTGAAACAATCCTCACTTTTCTGCTTTATTCTTCATTTTATGGTACATTAAAACTTGTGTCAGAGGAATATAAATGAATTAAGTTAAATACTTCTGCTGTGTTTTTTCTTTGTTTGCAATGTCTTAATTCTGTTTTANAAGTTAAATACTTCTGCTGTGTTTTTTCTTTGTTTGTCTTAATTCTGTTTTTAAAAAGGTAATGAAGTATAATTAAAAATACTTCAAATCTCTCATGATATCAATATATTTTATACTTTGCTCAATAACTGGAGAGGTAATTCTATGTCACAAGTTAAATCAGAAAAGAATACTCTCAAATGCATACTGTAAATAATAAAAAGCAGGTGTTTCTAAGGCAATATGAAGATGATTTTTTTTTTTTTAAGTAATGAAGGACTAAACCAAATCAATAGTGCAGTGAAGAATAGGGAATGACATTCTAGATTGAAGAAAAGAATGCCTATGTTTAATTCCTGTGTAATACTAAATATCTGAAAAAATTATGTAGGTCCCCAGATAGACACATAAAATCAACAGGCCTTTTTCCCAGGGGAAACCATCTCCATCTTTGCTTTGCCATGCAATCTGTAGGAAAGCTGAATTGGAGGTTTGGTGCTTCCAATTTCGTTTTGACATGCAGCCAGTTATGGACTTATCCACCAACCTAGCTCCATATAATCTTCCTGATTTCAAGTCTGCTGGTGTCTGCCCTTGGAAGAGGGTGAAGTTCACATAGAAGATGGGGTTTAGGTACTGCAGTGTCTTAGCCTGGAGATGGCTGGAGGGTCAAGTGATGGATGAAACAGTGCCTGCCTTGTTTCTCAGCCTTCTTTTCTGCATTATCCACATCCAGCAAGGACTTAAGGGTGAAAGAACACTTGCTCTTCCTGTTATCTAAAGCAGGGAGGTGCTTCTGAGCAGATTGCACTGCTACTGTAGAACATGGAAAGTGCAGGATGACTCCACTACATTGTCCAAATGTTGTATTTGTTTATATCTGTTTTCTAAAGCTGTTTGTATTTCCCTTAAAATACTCATTGCATTGTGAAGAAACACAGTGCAAGTGACATGACAGACCCTAAAGGAAATAATGTGCTGTTCACATAATCTGTCTCTGTGAAGAGAGCAGCCATGTAGCGTCTTCGACAATCACGTTTTTTACTGCTATCATTAAAACTTATATTTGTCTGATGTCTGTTGGATTTATTCAAGAAGCAGCAGTTCTGTGTAACTGATCTCCTGACCCAGTTGCCTCAAATTACTTTGTTTTTTGTTTGTGTTAAGAAGTTACTCCCACACACACACTGGTGAAAGAGTGTAATGCTGCAGGCTTGTATTTGAACTCAGTCTCTACTTGGATATCTGTTGTTGAGCTTTCATAATGAATTTCTGTATGAATTTCTGAATTTCTAAGATCAAATCTGTGAGGTTTTTTCAGAATATTTTTCATCAAGTTTTGGCCTCTCTATATGTTAATGTTAGTGGTAGATACAAAGTATATGTCCCAATCAAGTAGTTAATTTGAGGATTTTCTTTTTTTTTTTATTCATTGGTTAATTTACAGTAACAATTTTATATTATGAAGTTCCTCCCACTGTCTGTGTACATAAATAGGTTTCTTATTAAATAATCTCCACCTGGTGGCAGCATGTCATAGCTAGCAAGAGAGTAACAAGCAGAACTGGAGCATTTTTTAATTTAACAGAAACATAACATCAAAGCTAGTTAAATCAGATGAGTCATTTATTGCCTAAAAAACCCTGTAAATATGCATGAAATATTTTATAGCTGAATGTGGTGTCTTGTATGTAATTGGATCTCTAAATGATAAGTATCCCATGCCTTTAGAATGCAAGTTGATTGCCATGAGTTCTGTTGGCACAATTGTATTAATGTCTGCATTGCTTCCCTTAAGAAGAACAATGCAGGTATTTTGGTGGGGGAAGCCAACATTCAAGAGTGTTTACCATATATATTCTGCTTATTCTTGTAGTTATAAAATATGGATTAGGCTGTGCAGCGTTTGCATAATGTGTTTTCTTGGAGCATGTTTTTGTAGTCTGTTGCAAAGAAATGCTCTTTGCTGAAGTGCTGAATTGCCAGTTTTCCTCAGTGAAGAAAGGAAACATTTTCAGAACAATAAGCGCAGTATCAACAGTATCTTATGAAAATTCTTGAGATATATTCTTAAAATTAGATTTTTAATATCACAGTTGTCCAAACAAGGTTTACATTTGAAGCACTATGCAAACAATTCCATATGATTTTAAAAAAATCCTATGTATGATTAAGATTTTTGTAGAAAAACATAATTACATGTTTATCCACAACTGAGTGGTCTTTTTTGTTTTACAAATAAGGTAATCTCTTAAATGTTATACATTTACATTTCCATCTTACATTGCAAGAGTATTCCAGAGAGATTCTGAGGGTTCAATTGGAAAGCAAATTAGAGATTGTGTATTTTCAAAAAAATTCTATAATGTGAGGAAGCTACAGCATGCCTGGATGGTGTAAAGTGTGTTGACCAGCTTAAATCTTGTATGAAAGATGCCTTTAACATCAGGGCAGATTTTTAACGCAGTGGTTGTCTTTTTCTGTGGAAAATGCTTAGATTCGGGGTAAAAAAAATTAGCAAACATGGGTTTAGTTACTATAGCCTGAAGCTACAATGATCATAAAAAGATTTACTTTGATTTTTTTTTTCCCCTAACTAAAAAATAAGTCATAATGTAAAAACAGTTTGGTAAAAGCCAATTAACAGCTGACAACTTGTAATAAGTCATGTGGTTTGGATTTAAAGTTTCTAAATATATTTGTTTATATGTAGTGTCATTGGACATCTATTACATTAACAAACTTTGAATCATAGACCTCAATTTTTTTAATTTATGGGATTTTTTTTAAAATAGACCTCTGGGTTCCTTTGAAAAGGAAACGTTAGTCATTGTATTGCTGAGTTTAAATTTAATGTGTTACTTTGTTGAACAGTGTAATTATTTTGATATAACTATTTACAACATATACTGGCTTATGATGAGTCCTTTAGTGGTTCAAACACAACCATCAAAAACTTAAAGCTTGAGAACCTCCTGTGGAAAAGCTAAAAACTGGTTTGGTTTTGGTTGCTCTTTTTCTTTGGCTGGGTTTTTTAAGAGGAAAATTAAAAAACAAAGACTAAGCTGACACCAAATGAAAGGAAGTTTGTATCTTTGTGGCAAAATGCTTGCTTGGTTCTCAGATCTTTACTTGATGTGTGTCTGTATGTTTGTGGGGTCTTTTTATAGGTAAAATACTGCTCATATAATCCTTCCAGGTGAGAACTACAGAATCTGCCTTTGCTAAAGTCCTTTTAGGATTAATGGGACACAGAAATTGTTACCTATAAGCACTGAATAGAAAAAACAAGGGACACAAGGAGTTAATGCATCACTTCTGTGCATTGAGTCTTCAGATTCTTAAAAGTCTTAAAAAGGTCGGGCTCACCTTGCTTTTCTGTTGTGGGAGGTGCATAAAATATGAATTCAGGGAAGGAAGGGGAAGGGAAAAGAATCCCAAACAAGCAAATTATATTTACATAGCTGAACAACCAATCTCTCTTATAAGCCATAAATCTGGGAATATTGCATTGATTTGTCATACTGCATTAATCTAATAAAATTAGCTGAGGCAAAGTTTCTATTAGGATTTTTTTCCTTTGTATATTGAGCTTTTTTGTGGAAAAAGGATTCAATTTTTCTTTGATCCATCAAGGAGTTTCAAGGCTGAAAATATATTTCTGGGTTTAATAACAAATTTCTAGTTAGTACTTAAGAGCTATAAAACTGAAATTCACCTAAAAAGGAGATTAGATGCTAATTTAATCTTCTTTCTTAGTTTATTTTGTAGTATATTTCAGCCTGCAGCTGTTGAGCTGACCAGTTCTGATGAGACCGGGTAGTGTAAGCTGCAGGGTAACTAATATGAAAGAACTATCATTAAAGAAAGTGGAATTTAGGCAGTGAAGAATTTCCTGCTTTACTGATTGCAATTTTTTTTTTTTTAATTATAGAAAGCTATCACTATTTTTAGCTTTTTCAATATTACAATACTGATAAAATGAGGAACATTGAAGGTTTGGGCAAAGGTCTGATTGCCTTACAAAACTCTAGCTGGAAATTTTGGGTTCAAACCATGTATTAAGATGTTTTCATACCGCTTCAGAGATTCAGACCACAAGTTGCTGATTTTCTCTCACAAGATTATACCATTTGTAGGTTTGATGAGTTTTGTTGTCCTTCTGGGAAAGCCAAGAAAGCTTCTCCCGTGGCTCTTTGCTCTTGTTCCTCACCTTGGGGTGAAGGCACATAGCCCAGTAAAGCTGCCTTCCCTCTTGTTGTGCATTAGCAGGAATAAGGACCAGGAATAGGGAAGTGGGAACTTCCTGTTGGGGAAAACAGGATGTCAAGCCACGGTCTGATAAGATCTGTGCCAGTTTAGAAACTCTTGGAATTTTTATCCCCACTGCCATTTCTTTAACCAGACACAAAGGCTGCAGTTTAGATGATGCTGTAAGCCTTCAGTGTGTATAGCAAACACTAATGTTTGGATAAGTGTTTTAACTGACGTAGGTGATGTCCAGATTTTGGGGAGAGGAGAGCCATTCAGGATGGCCTGAACAAATGAGCTTGAAAAGGTTACCTCCCTGAGGTATTTTAGAGGAATGGGACGATGTGGTAACCAGAACATCCATCTCCAAGTGGGCAGCTAACCCTATTGATTAGGCTGGGCTTTGGAGGAGGCTCCCTAGAGAGTGGTCACAGCCCCAAGGCTGCCAGAGCTCAAGGAGCATTTGGACAATGCTCTCAGGGACATGGTGGGATTGTTGGAGTGTCCTGTGCAGGGCCAGGACTGCTACTCAGTGATCCATGGGGGTCCTTTCAAGCTCAGCATATTCTGTGACTTCTTCTGGGAAGCCTCAGGCTACCGAGTTTCTTCTGCACAGGTCCATATCTTCATCCACATTCATGGCCTGGTAGAGTTTATTTTGGTGGAATCAGTGTGGTGTGGCATTGTTTGGTGTGCAGATTTTGTGTGGTTGGTGTTTTGGGGTGTGGTTGGTAGGGTGTTTGTGTGTGAATTCAAAATACTGAGAGATACCAAGACTTCTTTGGATTTAATTTGGGGCTTGCTATGTTGAGGAAAGAAAACCAAGGAGATTTTGAATGGGCAGTCATCAAAGTAGACTCAGTAATAGACTCAGTGAGATATTTGAAAATTTTGTTAATGTAAGCCAAACAATTACTAGGTTATTACTTGAGAAAAAAAAAAAGGTAGCAAATAAATGCATATTCTCTAGAATTTATAACTTAATCCTTCTTAAAAATTGACTAGAAGTGCATTCGATCAGTTGTTATGACATCTGAAATAGTTGAATAAAGAGTATTTATATTCCTTTCTTTATCATAGATGCACACCCTTCAAATAGTGTGCATTTGAGAGCTTGTGAAGTACTTATGAAACATGGAAAGAAAAAAGAAAATAACCCTTCTGGAACTGGCTTGGGAATCTCATTATGTAATACTTCAGTAGCTGTGTGCTTTAATACTTTTGGCCACTTCTTTGTCTTTTGACTCTAATATCTGCTGTAAATTGCACTGAATTCCATGCTCTTTTCTTAGCAATTTTATTACTGTTTAGAGTGAAAGTGACATTTGCAAGTCTTCTTCTAGCGATTTTTTTCTGGAAGTACCTTATTTTAAATTATTTTTTATTTTCGCTTTCAACTATTTTAATCTGAACTAATCTGTGAAAAAGGGGCAGGCCTCTGAAAGCAAGGAATTTTTTAGGTTAAGAACAACAAATATAATCAAACAACTGTGTTGCTTGAAATAATTTTCTTGCTTCTCCTGTACAGGGAATATGCATTCAACTGAGTTGGTAATGGAACTTACTCTATAAACTGACTTCTAAGCCCTGAAAACCTTTATTTTAGATGCTCTTAAGTAAGCTGTGAACATATGGATACTCTTTGTAGAGGTCTGCTTAGAATGATTCACCATTAATAAATTAAAAAATTTTCTGTGATGTGACATGGAGTTTTGTTTCTCCATATTGCCATTCATTTCAATATTGAAGAAATTAAAAGAAATCCAAACAGCTGGGTGTTTATAAGGTGATATATCTTTACCTATGCACTTGCTGCTGCCTCCAAAAGACCTGTATAATCAAATTTTGTTCAAGATGTGTTAGGGTGGTATACCATATGGTTTAGGAGTTACAAGATACCACTACATCCCTGTTGATATTTAAGGAATAACTACTATTCATTCAGTAATTAAGGCTGATGCATAGGCTGGTGCTGATAAGGGAAACTTCTGCAAAATATAAGTGCAGGCACCAACTCCTCTTTTTTTCTTTTATATTTCTTACCATGGTGTATCCTGTCTGGCAGTCTTTGTATATATACCACTATCTAATAATTTTTTAGAGAGAAAAATCTTTGTGAATAAATGTAATGTTTTTAGGATAACTGTGGTTATATAGCACCAATTAAAATACATTGTATTTTTCATATCTTTCTCTGGCCTCTAAGTCAAAACAGGACAATGAGGTAAAATTTTACATTTCCCTTTATTTACTGACAGAGTAAAACTAGGACTGCTGGTTTATTGCTGAGGTTGCCAGGACATTTTCATCTGGGGGGACTGAATCCATACTATGTCAGAAAGACAGATGAACTCTTAAACACTCAATTGCTTTTCTGGTGGTTCTCAATCTTGGAATTCGTCCAAGTGTATTTCATGGTGTGTCTCAATATAGTGCTGGCACTTGGGTGCTTTGAGTTGAAACCAAGTTTTCTTTACTCCCTGTAATAACACCAATATTAATGTGAAGCACTGGGGGTTCTGTTCCTAATTTTATCTTCTTAAAATGGTGTATAAACTTTTGCTATGTCAGAATTCATTAAGACTATATCCAGTGTTGAAATTTTAACAGCTGCCCTATTTTAGAGAAGTAAATATGTGCCTTTATTAAGACTGAAATTTCAACTGCCTAAGCCACTATGCACTTCTGGAAAAGTTAGAAACTGTTGCTTTTTTAACAAAAGTCAGTGATGTGCAACTTCTCAATTTAAATGGATATTTTGGGGATTACATTGAATACCTAAGACTGATGTTTGTGTTCCATGTTCATTTTGAAATCCTCTCTGTATTGCTTACATATGTGAAGCTGCTGGTTGACTTTGTTCCCCTTTTGCTTCTGTGTACCAATTGTAGTCATATTTGTGATGCAATAAAACTAAGAATGGCTTAAAATTAAAGCTGCAGCTCAGTGTGCACCATTTTATCACTATCTGAAATTCCATGTAGTCTTGTGGGGTATGTGGTACAAGTTTGGGGGGTTTTGTTTGTTTTTTGTTTTTTTTTCTTTTTTAAGATACATACAATAGATTTAAAGGTTTTAGAAATGAAATAATTTTTTGGGGGGGTCTTTGATTCCAACATGAGTAATTTAAAATTGTGATACTGGAATCATCTGAAGATTATTGTGTGCACATAATGTAATGTTTAGAAGGACTTCTTTCATGATGGGATCACACCTACATCCAGTAAGTAAAGCATATGCTGCTTTATACATCTGTGATCAAATTGAGGTAATTATACTCTCATTCACTTGGCGAAAAAGCTAAATTTCTGAGTTCCAGTTCTCCGTAAATTTTCACTGCATGCAGAGAAAGAAGAATTCTTATCTTTCCCAATAGCAGGAAGGCATTAAACTTCCAGTCTGTTTTCATGATCAGTTTGAGGATGAAAAATATCCATATACCCATTTCTGGTTTGGAAATAAGCAGTGGTCAGTTCAATATTTGAATAAGATCTTTCTTTAATGTATTAAAAATGTTTTAATCTTCATCAGTCACAATAATGGAAAAATAGTTGAAGAGGAAATAATGGAAGAAGGTCTGAGAGTACAAAGTATGGTAGTTATCTCTGGACAGATTTTAGGGAATATAGCTAAAAGATATTTCTAGTCTCAATAGAAGCCTTTTCAGCACAGAAAATAATTTTATAGTATGTCACAAATACGAGGTTTAGCGGTATAGAAAGGGAAAAAAAAATTCAATCTCTTCCTGGAAGGTACTCAAATCCCCAGGGTTAAATAAATTTTCTTTCAAAATGAGACCTTTGTTAACTTATTGTTATAGGTTGGGTGTTTTCTTTGGTTTTTTGTTTTAGTTTAGTTTTTTGGGGTTTTAATTACAAATCTTTCCTTACCCTCATGGAGCATACCACTGACTTTGATCATAAACTATAGTAATAAGTTTTTTAAATTTTCAGTTCCAAGATTCCACATATGGATGCTACTAGTTGCATCTATAGAACTGTTAGGACTTGCAGTGATGACTCTTTGTTAACGTATTTTTAATTGTATAAGATTGGATATATGTATATCTGAGCAGAAATAATCAGGGGAGGGACTGAGAAAAAGGCATGTATCACTGTACTACATTTATACAGTTCCTGTTTGATTGTAAAACATTCTTGCAGGTTTTGGATGGATGTCCGTACATGGAGAGATTTACATAATTCTTAAATGCTTTTTATTTATTAAGGTGAACTCTGTAATGGTACCCAAATAAAAGCAATTTCTGAGAGTTCAGATTTCCAGTTTCTCCGACTGAATGCAATAAATTAAAAAAGCCACATACGTTTTAAAGCCAACCCATTTAATAAGAGAGTTTATCTTCTCAGGGAATGAAAACAGATTTTTACTTTCTCATCCTCATATGGTCAGGAAAATGCTTTCTTAGTTGTTTGAACTTCTGTTTACAAATGTGAGACATCAGCCCCTTCCTAAAAGAATTCAGATAACTTGGAAAGGTCCTTGTTTTCTTATCTAGGAAGCATCTGCAGTGGTAGAACAGCTTCCCTACATGTTATTCTTCTACATTTCTCACCTAATCTGACCACAATTAAACATCAGCTTGTATTTGGTTATTTTGTTAGTGATATCATTTCAGGGAAAAGAGAGAAACATTCATTTTTTTCTCCAACCTCAGGGACATTATTAAATATTAAGTTTGGTTCTGTGTGACTTTTGGGTGGAGAAACACCAACTGTGAATTGTAAAATTTCATCTGGTTGATAAAGAACTTGAGATCAAATAAATGTCAATAGGGAACAGAGTCATTAGAAAACATACATCTAAAAGTTCTAGTGTGAAAAGAGAGCTGCTGAATGAAGGTGTTATTAGGAAATTATATTAATTGACCATAACTTTACTGAAAATGAAGTGTTGAGCAGTAGCATGTATTAGGAACGCTTTGATTGAAGTGTCTATAAGAAGATCACAGAATCCCAGAATGGTTTGGGTTGGAAGGGACCTTAGAGATCATCTGTTCCATGTTCCAACCCCCTGCTTTGTGCAGGGACATCACCATCCTAGGTTGTTGCTCAGAGCCCCATCCAACGTGGCCTTGAACACTTTAAGGGATGGGGCAGCCACAGCTTCTCTGGGCAACCTGTGCCAGGGCCTCACCACCCTCACAGGAAAGAATTTTTTCCTACTATCTAAACCTATTCTGTGTAAATTTGAAGCCATTCCCCCTTGTCCTGTCACTCCAGACCCTTGTCAAGAGTCTCTCTCCATCTTTCCTGTGGGCTCCCTGTAGGTACTGGAAGACCACAATTAGGTCACCCCAAAGTCTTCTCTTCTCCAGGCTGAACAATCCCAATTCTCTCAGCCCTTCCTCAGAGCAGAGCTGCTCCATCCCTCTGATGCCCTTGGTGCCTCCTCTGGGCTGGCTCCAGCAGGTCCCTGTCCTTCCTGTGCTGGGAGCCCAGGGCTGGATGCAGCACTGCAGGTGGGGTCTCAGCAGAGGGGCAGAATCCCCTCCCTCAACCTGTTTATGAGGCTCAATTTGGGATTAAAAAAAAATATATATATATATATGTTATTCAATGACTAGAGAAGGATCTAGAATGTTCCTTATTGCTTTCCTTTAAATCCTTGGCTCTAGAGTATCCTCTAGCTATGCTTTTACATTGTTTAATAAAAATATGAAAAAAGTAAATTCAAAGAGCGTGGAAAAAAAAAGTTTCTTACACTGATGAGATTCAAGGCTGTGTTATCGGGAAATCTCCACTTGCTCCATTTTGTTTTTTTCACTGATGGGATGACCCAGAGTAGTCTTGCTTCGTTTTCTTTGCATTTATTTTTTTTCTGCTTTGGTGGGATGAAGGGGTATCTGTCAGAGGAGTTCCGTGCCTGTTCCACTTAAATTGCTCTAGAGACAGCCTTACTCTCAATGCAGTAGGAGGCCCAAATATGGAAGTGCAAGTTTACTCTCCTTCTATAAATTATTAGGCCTCCAAACCTTTAAATTTTATTGTCTCTTTAGTGTAATTAGTTAATAGAGCAGCATCACAGTGGTTTATACTGGGCTACATGTTGTAGCCAAGACAAATGTGAATGAAAATAAACTTAGGAAATTTTTAATACCCAAGATAATTTACACGCCATAAGGTTTTTTCCATATGTCCAGAGCAAGTATTTAGCTCTAAATTTTATGCAACCTTTTTGTAGAACTTTATATGAGTGCAATGTTACAGTTTTTCTTTTGTATCCTGTTACTCTGCAGAGATTAAAATGCAAGAAATATACTATGGTACCTTAAGGACTCTGCTGTTTTGTTTTTTTCTAGTGTGACCAATGTATTCATAGGTATGCCGAACTTTTAGTTTAGCTCTTTCCAAATTAAAAACTTGGTGATGAAATCAGCAGAAGACTTGCATGGCATTCACAGAGCCATAGCAAATCATTTATTTTTTTCTTGGATACTTTCTCAGCAAAAAAGTGAAGTTCCATCAAAAGACGTGATTTCAGTGACAGAAATACGGTCTTTGGATTGACTGTTCCTGAAATGTAATTTTGTGTATCAAGCAAATGTCAAAAGAAATAAAAGTTACATTCAGTCTAGACTTAACTCTTGACAGTAGTTTCAGAATAAATCTTTGAGATGAGTTACAAATTGTCACCCCACCTAATGCTGACACATGAAATTGAAGAAGTATATTCATTATTAAATATTTTTTTCTTTTTTTTTTTTCACATTTCTGTAGAACATCAATTGTAATAATGTGATCTTAAAATGTGTCTAACAGGCTTTTCTCTTTTATTTTCTTCTGTGGGGAACTGTCTCAAAATGTGGATATAAGACTTAGGTAATAAAATGTCACTTTAGCCTTTTTGCATGATCTCAGCAGGATCAGATTTGCTGACTTACTGAATAGTAAGTATGTTTTTTAAATTTGTCTAATGCAGAAAAAAATTTGCTTTTGATAACTTGACTTCTATGTTAATTTATTACACTTAAAATGGTAACTATAACAAGCTTTTTTGTTTTAATCTAAATCAATACACTACTGCATGTCCAGTGTTATAAAATATTTTCAATATTTTTTTTATAAAAATGAAATTAAGGTCTCTGTAACTTGAGATTACCCATCTGTACTTTGTCTATTGAATTTTATTTTTTATTTTTATAATTAGCCCATTAAAAGGATCATGCAAATGAAAAGAATTGTTTTTTTCTAAATAGAAGTAGAAAATGCAGACGGTGCAAAATGATTTTGCATAATTGGCAGTATTAAAGAAGCAGGACTTGAATAGAAGTGATCATAAGAGCAGGCAAAGCAGTTTGAAAGGGAATATCCTAATTCTATTTTTAGTCTAGTTCCTAGGTATTGTCATCTTCTCTCCTTTCCCCTTGGTCAAGCATTTGAATCTGTCATTTTTTTTGAACGTGATATAATCTGTCTTTAGTATTTAGCTCCATTCATCTGGAAAGTTGATTAGAAAATTTTAAACATTGAATAAAGTTAGACAGTTTTCTGGGGAACTCACCTACTGGTGAACGGAAACCCGTGTTGGTTGACATTACAAGAAGACCTGTTTGCAAGTGTAGAGGGTTTTCCTGTCTTTATTTGGATCTTGAGGTTCATTCACCTGTAGGAAGCTTTTGCTCCTTACTGAGATATTTTCCTCGGCCATGGGATGAATGGCAGCCCTGTCTGGGTCCCCAGGTTCTTTACTCAAGTGTTCAGAGCTTGTAGTCACCTCAGGGTCTCCCCTATTGACATCAGTGGTTCACATGTGAATAATTATCAAAGAGAAATAGAGAATGGAAATAGGTGAGCCTCAGCAATCTCTGCCATGTCAAGGATACTAATCCTGGGAAAGGAAGTCCATGGGCCAGGTCAGGATGTGGGTAATGTCACTCACAAGAGGAGTCCCTCAGGGGACCCATCAGTTCTGCTTTTTTGGCACTATTTGCTTCATTGCTCAGGTATGGCCAAGTGCCTTCAAACAGAACTTGTTCTGACTTTCCTGTTGCCAGGGCTGATCCTTTACCTGTCAACCAAACTTATTCAAGCCTTATCTTTGAAGTTTTTGCAACCTACCTCAGTTCATGTTCTGATGTATTCTGTGATTTTTGTCACAAAGAGATTACGTGATTGATTAAATATTTATTACTGAGATTGAATAAATGATTATAAACATTATGGAGAGCCCTGATTTTGGCTGGGATAGAGTTAATTTTTTCTTTGTAGCTGCTACAGTGCTGTGCTTTGGATTCAGTGTGAGAATGAGGTTGATAACACACTGATTGTTTTGTTTGTTGCTAAATAATGCTTACCCTAAATCAAGGATTTTCCATGTCTGATGCTCCGCTAGTGAGGAAGTGCACAAAAAGTTTGGAGGGAACATGGCCTGTTCACCTGACCTGAACTGTCCAAAGGGATATTCCATACCACAGAATATCATACTCCCATATCAAATGTGGGAGTTACCTGGGGAGAGGCTGGGCATTGGTCAGTGGGTGGTAAGCAACTGTATTGGGCATCGCTTGTCTTTTTTGGGTTTTATCTGTCTCTCTCCCTTTTATTACTATCATTAATACTATTATTTTTATGATGATGTTTTACTTTGTTTCAATTAGTAAACTGATTTTATATCAACCCATGACTTCTAGTTTTGTTTTCCTTGTTCTCCACCCCGTTCCACTGGTGGGGTGGAGGTGAAGGGGAGTGAGTGACTGCAGGGTATGTCATTGTTGACTGGGGTTAAACCATGACAGTCCTTTTTGACCCCCAATATGGAGATCAAAGGGTTGAGATAATGACAGAGCATGTAAGGACAAATTTTTTGTAAGCATTCTTTGTGTAGGTTTAGTAGTTTCTGGTCACAATGTTGATTTATTTGCTATCAGAGCTGTACTTGTTCTCAGGGTTAAGACTTGCTCTGTGTATTCCCTGTGGTAATGTTTATCCTCCATGAGGCCTGAGCTAAGGGTTATCATTTTGTACTTTGTAGTAGAAAAAAATGATGTGAAGGACTTACAATATGATAGCATTGCTGGGCATGAAACTACTCTGATACACGTATTCAGTATACCAGGAGTCACCTATTGGGAACTATTAATAATAACAGCTCTTGCCTTGTCTCCTTGCAGAGTCAGCCTCTGGGGGAGATATGTCCCTTTTTGCCTCCAGGCTGATTAAAGTAGCTTTTGAGAATTTTAAAGATTCCTTTAATGTCCTTGAAACAAACCCGATCCTTTTGCTAGGAACTAGCACATTACTGCACATGGTTCCGGTTTTTTGAAGGCTAAAAAACTAATTAAGACCATCAGACAGAGATCTCCCTGAGGCTGGATATTTATGAGTAGCAGGGTCTGTGGGATAGTATGGAGAAGTACATAGGACAGTGGGTGCCTCCAGTGTTTTGGAACTTCACACCTGAATAAGTCCAGAATTTGGAATAACTAGTAAAATATTTGGAAAAAGTGAAACTGGCAATTTCAGATACACACACAAATCTCTGCAGTGTGCTGGGGTCTGGCCTGCTGAGGCTTGCTCAGTGCTACTCAGTACCCTCCAAGGGAAGAGATGGTCTCTGGAGCTGATAACAGGACAACAGGCCCCGTAGCTACTCCAACCCCAATGACAGTCCCTGCAGCTGAGCCACAGAACCAGCATGTTCTGCTGTCATTGTCCCTATAAACAGCGGGAAATGCAAAAATAATCATCTTGTTTAGTAATGGGGAACAAGGAGGGCAAAGAAGGAACAGGAGGACGAGACAGAACAAGGGCTAAACACCACTCCCTGTCCTTGGGAAAGTTGCAGGATATACAAAAATATTTCAGCTATCATCCCAGTGAACATGTTACCACCTGGCTGCTCCCATGCTCTGATATTTGGGCTGGCAGTTTGGAATTAGACGATAGAGAAGACAAACAGCTGGGATCACTTTCTAGGGAAGCAGGCATTGACAAAGTAATTGGAGAAGTGACTCAAGCCCTTAACCTCTGGAGGTGATCCTATCAATCATGAGGGAAAGGTTTCCCTCCAAGGAAGATATTATGTGTTGCCTGGGAAAATGGACTGCATAGAGAAAGGTATCCAATAACTAGGGGAATCAGCCCAGTGAGAGATGACTTCTTATGGCCTGAACAACATGCAGCCACAGATCCAGATGAAGTCAAATCCACGTGATCCATGCTGCAGAAATTTGTACGGAGTGCCCCATTGTCACACACCAACCCACTGGCTACATTACTCTGGAAAGACAGTGCGGCAGCAACGGTGGATGAAGCCGTTCACCAGCTTGAGGAATATGAATGTGTGACAGTATTTCTTCCTCCCTCATCTCAGCTGTGGAGAAACTGTGTGATAAACTGTCCTGTGAGTTCCAGCAATTCAGAGGAAATATGTCCAGCTCCCCACCTGTATGGGCTCGTACCTCAGTGATTGACTGCAAGTGTCCGTCAGCTGAAAAGACGATACAGAAGGTACTGCCACAGGGTACCCTGTGGTTTTACTTGTGGGACCACTGACAGGATGTGAGGAATTGAGATGGAAAGCCTACCTCAACCCTAGAGGCACAAGTACATGAGTTACAGGGAAAAACAAAAGCAAGTTGAGGATCTTTGTGGAAAGTTCCTGCTCCAGTGGACAGTTTCTCAGGCAGTGCGGAAAGGCTGATTTTACTCCTGATTCTATGGAGAGAAGTTTTAATCCACTTTTACAAGAAATAAGTGGAGAATCCTGTGAGATCAATATTAGAGGGGCCCTGCCTGGTGGAGGAGAGGGACAACCAGATTTACTGGACTGTGTGGATCCCATGGCCTGGAATGTTGGACCCACAGGAGGATAAGATTCTAGTCAATACTGGTGCACAGAGACCCCTAATGCCATCAAGCTGTGCAGGGGCAGAACCCAACTGTATTTCTGGAGTGACAGGGATCCCAACAGCAGATTCTTCTGGAGATTAAAATCAGCCTGACCACAAATGAATGGCTGAAACATCTTACTGTGACCAGCCCAGAGACTGTGTATCCTTACCAGAGACCACATCAGGAGTGGGTGTGTCAAGGTCCCAAAAAGGCATCGTTGGGTTTTTTTTTGCTGCCTTGGAGATGGAGGACATTAAGCAGCTGCCTACCTTGCCTGGTCTCTCAGAGAACCCTTCTCTTGTGGGGTTTTTGAGGGTTGAAGAACAACTTGTGTTGATCACTACCACAATGGTGCACCGACAGCAATATCACATCGAGACTCCCTCATTCCCACCCATCAGCTGATTCCTTGACTGGAGAGCCAAGGAGTGATCAGCAGTTATTTCATTTTCTATCTGAAAGGCTTGCTTACAATTAGTATGAAAGATATGTTCCTGGTTTATCACTGAAATTGTTACAGGTATTTTCAAAAGTTTACATATTTAATGTATAAGTGCAATAATATGGAAAAAAATGTCAACCTGGCTTTTGAAAATTTTGGATTACTTGTTGAAGTTAGGATTTGCAACTTCTTCAATTTAAGTGCCAAAAATCCTGTTTCAAAGCATGTTTCACAGTAGTGAATTTTCATGTGCTAGCAGCTATTTTAAAAAATAAGAATAATGAATGGATTTTGGGACTTCACTTATAAAAGGAATGCAAAGCTGCCAGTCATTAAAAAAACCCCACCCAACAAGAAAAAAATAAAAAAAACATTCCCCAAATTATCCCCTTCTAATGAAAAAACGAAACCAAGCTGAACTAAAAAAAAGCTACCCAATACCAATTGGTCATAATGAAATGCATATAAAATCTCAGAAAAAAATTGAGAAAGTTATTATAGGATGACAGAGTGGGTCAGGTTAGAAGGGAACCCAGTGGGTCATCTGGTCCCACCTTCCTTGCTCAAGCAGGGTCACCCCAGAGCACGTGGCACAGGATTGGATCCAGATGGTTCTGGAATATCTTCAGTGAGGGAGACTCCACACCCTCTCTGGGTCATCTGTTCCAGTGCTCGGTCACTGCACAGGAAAAATTCTTCCTCATGTTCAGGTGGAACTTCCTGTTCATTAAGTTGCCTCTTGTCTTTTCCTGTAATTAGATAAAAGTTCAATGAATATGGATGTGCTTATCTGAAAACCTGTCATATTTTACTTTTTTTTAATATACACAGTAGCAGGCTTGGATTTTAATATTGATATTTAGACTAATTTGCAGCAGAATGCTATTATTTCAGTTTGAGTTATCTCCTGACTGGAGTTTCCTGAAGGATAGAAAATTCATGTGAGAACTCACAGGGTAATGAAGATGATAAATTTAGCTAACTAAAAGCGTGTTCATACTGAAGTGTCTGTCATTACAAATAGTGTATGACTGATCCTAAGTCTATCAAAACATCTATTCAGAAATACACATGAACCAGAAGATGCAGTATACCTAAGCATTTGGTATGATCTAAACAAAGAGATGAGTACAAAATAGAATCCCCTTAACTTATTTGGCAGTGTTGTATTCCTTTGTCTTTTCTGGTCTCTTGAAGGAAACCAAACTTTATCTTTGCATGCCAAATGATATCATCCGATTCTTGAAGAAATTTTCTGATTGGAGATAAAGAAGAATTTACTTCTTCAGTGCTTAGTGACAAACCGAGCATTACCTGGTTTTAGGTTTTAGTTAAAAACACATAATTTCATAGCCTGAATGCCTACCTAGGCAGTGGTTTTACTGGCCAAGCCAGTTGGAAATGTGCCACTAAGATATGTTGCTTGAAGCGTGGCAAATCTAGTGCAAGAAATTGACTCTTGATTTGGTTTTGGCAGAGGGAGGATATAGAAAGTAAGTATTGATTTTGCTGAGAACATTCTTTGAATTTTGTTATTATGGTAGTTGCTGAATTTGATGGAATAAACTAATTGGTGAGGGTTTGTGGTCAGTTTTGCAGTCTCCCATGCAACCCTAGGAAACTGTAATATTTATTTTTAGGGCCAGGTAGTTGATTGCTTCCTAAGAGGTCTAGTACAGCTCCTTGCCTTGTGACAATAATGGGGGAAAAATTCATGTCATTATGTAAGAACTCCTAATTTCAAAGAAAGAAAAAGCAAATACATCAAGTTCCTGGGCAGCTGGCTGTAGGTGGCCCTTTTATAGCATGGAGGCTGGACCTAATGACCTCCAGAGGTCAGTTCCAATTGAAACTAGGCTGTAATTTGTAAGGAAAAATTTCTCTAATAACAGTGGTATACCCTCCCCCAGACCCTTTAAAAAAATTAAAAGAATGATAATAATTAGAAAATCTGCATTTCAAAGCAATCTGCTTTCTCTTCAGAGAATGCTCAGATTTTAATGCATTTGTCAACTTTCTGTGTTAAAGTTAATATGTGGAGATGATATTGTAGTTCTGCCTAGCAGCTCCTTCTGGTGTCTTGAGGAAACAGCCTTGCATATCATAACACATTGTTAGAGAGAGTGGAGATGGGTGGTCCTTGGCTGTTTAAGCTTTCATTTGTAGTCTGTTGATCACTAAGTCTAGAAGTACATAATAAGTACACAAGCTGTCTGCATAGAAAGACATAAAAGTTATTTTCCATTTTCCCTTCAGCTCGCTAACCTTTATCAAAAATAACAGTAGCAATAAAAATTAGTTTTCATGAAAGAAAACATTTGCATCAAATTCCCTGAGCAAATACTGTAATAGGTGCAAGTTGCTTGCCCAGTCGTGAGTTGAATGCGATTGACCCCATGTATTTTCAGACTGTGAAAAGATTTAAAACCAGAACAGATAATTGCAGAGCCAAGTTATGGGCTTATTTAGGTTGTATTATAGCACCTTTCATTCATGAAGCTGAATATTGTCATGTGTGCAATGCCTGAATTCTTGAAAGTATTCAAGCCTTTGGTCTGCACTGCATCCTTGGAGACTAACAAAGGCATAAAACCCTGATGTAATGCCAAAAAGTGCAGCTGGGAAGCTGTTTGTTATTGGTGGACATAAAGGTGTTAAGAAAAAGGTCTCTTGCTTTTGTTCTGTTCTACAGATGAAATTGCAAAAGGTGAGAAGGGGAGAAGCAAAAGATGAAGGGCAGCTTTTGATGCATCCCCACAATACCAGAAGATGCTCTTAATGGCTCTTTCTTTTCATCTTGATGGAAACTGCAGGCTTCATAGGTCAGAAATAGAAAAGAAAGAACGGGGGGGTTGGTGGAAGTGAGGCTGATACCCAGTGGTTGTTATTCTGCTGTTCAGTTAGTGCTGGCTCCTGTTTGCTTCACTCAAGTCAGGATGTACCATGCAATTTCTGTCCATATAGCAAGACCTTCTGTAGGCAGAAAACTTGGCACAACAGGTATATGTTTTGTTCCTGAAGTCTGCAATTTACCTGACTATAAAAGTGTCCAGCACGTTTCTAAAATTCATCTTAGTTTACTTACATTCAGTGGTCCTTCTTGTTTAAGAGAGACTGGTTTCAAGAGAACTTCATCACTGTGGTTTTGCTTTGACAGAGAATTTAAAATCTAATGGCCAGCACATAGTATATAATAAGAGGTTAGTTAACTCATTAATCAGAAAATTGATTTAAAATGTTTATTCTTTCCACTATGTCTCTGTTAATCTTTTTAGCTTCTTAGTCAGCATAGCATCAATATTTATAGGTAGAAGTGTGTGCATAACAAAAAAAATGCATGATACATTTGCATATTCAAAATTTCTTAAGTTATACCTCTGTTGGCATCTTAAACATGCCCAACAGCAATGCCTGTATGAATACAGTCTTGCACTAACAGTCTTCTTCTATTTCTCTTGCCAGCAGAAATTGTATTAGTTGTATCATTCAGTGAAATAGGAGCCTCAATATAAGTATATATATTGTGTTGGTGTGCCCTAATGACATGTATTTGAAAAATAAAGGTTATTTTTTACAGAACAAAAAAATAGTTGTGGAACCAGAGTGGTGGAAAGAGTCTCTCATCATCTCCCTTATTTTCCTCCATTTTGAATTGTTTACAGTCAATAAGCCTAAAGTAAGCAAACCTTGTGAATAGTGTAGTATTCACAAATCCTCAGTGCCAAATGAAAGAAAACACAAGCTGAATCACAAATCATCATGCATCAAATTCCAAGGAAGCATACACTTGTGGTCAGCAGCATGTTTGAGAAATAAGGGCTAAAAGAAGGGTAGGTTCTTCATAGATTTTCGTGCACATAGGGTAAAAATTGAGTTAAGCTAAATCCTTGAATTGAGGGATGACTAATAATTACAGTATTCTTGGGCATAGTATTTTGTGGAAAAAACCTCTAAGTGCATTTAAATATATGAAGATGAAACTTGATTCGGAAATATAGTGTGAATATTGTGAATTTAGAATTATTTGTGAGATTTGGTAATATGAGTAATGAAATAAAAATGAGTCATAAGTCTGGAAATAAGTGGTTTGATGCCCTTGTGGAATAGGCTGCCAAAATTAATAACAAAATATAAAACTTAAAAATCAAAAGCTAATTTGGGCATCTTTGTATTCATTCTATAATTTAGCGTCATTAAAAATCTGGGGTTTATTTCCAAATATTACATCATAATGAAATTTTGCATCATCTTTGCATAATAACTTTTAAAATCTTAATATTAAGATGAAAAACTGAAGAGAGATTTGTTGAAAAGCTCAACATTTTCTCAAGTCTTAGTAATTTTTTGATATTGTTAGTGATTTAGAGTACTTGTAATTTGGAGAACTAATCTGAATGACCACTCTAGAAACTCCCCCATGCATTGACAGCTTCCCTTTAGAATTCCCGTTTGAGTGGAATAAATTACAAAATGTCTATCATCTTATTTTTTAAAGAAGTTGACTCTGATTTATTTTAGTTTCTCTCTTAAAAATATTTTAAACTATTGTGCAAACATCTTATGAAAGTTTAAATAATTTATCAATTTTAAATTCTCTAACTATATGTAGACTTTCAGATCCTCTACACAAGAGCTTAGATGAGATCCACTGACTGACATTAGTAAAAATTAGACAATAATCTTCTGATAGAGTATATTGCTTTGGAATCATCTCCATGGGTCTATAAATACTTTTCAGATGTTAGAGTGCTGCAGTCCTGTGGAGCTTTCCAGTATCCCAATAGGTCTTGAAAGGTAATAGTAACCTAAAGAGAACTCCTTAAACTTTTGTAAATGACCTTATTGTGAGTTATGTGATGATGTTAAAATAGCTGCTACAAAACGAATTATAAACAGGAATATTTGAGAAAACATGTTACCACTGTGATCATCATGGTTTGACTACACCACCTGTTCTGACTTTTTCCCCGTGATAATTTTGTGAACACTTCAGTGTGATTATTGATAGTTCTATGACAGTCAGTAGCCATTCAATATTTTGGGATTAATTAGATTATTTTTAATTAAATCATTCTCAACAGAACAAAATTGCATGAAACTGAAGTATACTCTGTTTTCTATGACTGACATTAGAATTCTGTGGTTTAATCCTGGCTCTGAGCAAGTGCTGCTCAGCAGTAACAAACACATCCCTGTGTTATCCAAACTGTTTTGAGCACACATACAACACACAGCCCCCTCTAAGCCAATGTGAAGAAAATTAATTCTATCTCTGCCAGAATTGGTACATTCACACATAACTAAAAATACTAGTAGAAGCGGTGAGGAATTAAGTGGTTCCTCCTTCTGTAAGATAAAAGTGGTTATTATTAATGGTAACTAAGTGGTAATTAGTGTAATTTAGTGAAATCTCATCACCATGAACTGTGTTTCCAAGCTGGCTCCTGTCCCAGGACCTTTTCCAAGACTCTGGGAAGGACACACTTTTTTACTTCTCCTACATATTGTGCTATTACTTCATGTAGTACATTAGGTTTGAAATTCAGTGCAATGTCAGAGTACTGTGCAATATTACAGTTTTAAATATTTTAAAAAATACTTTTCTAATGGATTAAGTAGGGATAGTGACAGATATTTGACATGGTATGTATATTTAAACTATGTAGTAAACAGTGGCATGGAGTCCTAAAAGACCATGCCACTCCAAAAGTCCTAAAAGGCCATTAGAAAGGAGAATGAATTACTGTTTTGTATCTCATCATGCCATGTCATTTGTGAATTCTCCCAGGAATCTCTAGTAAATGCTGTCTTGTCCTGACAAATTCTTTGAGACAATTTAATGTTTTATTTCTTCAATAGCTTATTTTAAAACTTTTATTTCAGAGGCATCCAATGGCATGTTGCCTGAATAATAAGATTGTAACATAGGGATCTTCCCAGATTGTATGTATCTCCAAGAACTTTTTTTTTTTTTCTGCTGTAGGCTTGTCCCTTCTGGATGTTTCTTTTCTGCCAAGGTCCTGTGTTCAGATTCTCTCTGTAATCTTGACTTCTTAGGTAAAGGGATATCATTTAAACTTTTTGTCTCTTGTCTTTCATGCTTACCTTTCTGGAAGCTTTCCTTTTCCCCTTTTTTAGTCCTAAAACTTCCTCGCCCCCACCCCCCTTTTTTTTTTCTTTTTTCCCCTTTTTTTCCCCTTTAGTTTTTATGTGGACACAACTCATGTTTTTTGAAGCATTCTTACTTGGCTTCAGTAAATCTCCTTTTCCCTATGATTCAGTCATTCTAGTCCTGAGCTTCATGGAAACCATGGGGGAGCATAAAAAAATCAGTTAAAGCAACACATCCAGTTACCAGTGTCACCGTATAGTTGTACAATTTTTCACTCATCATGTGTTTTTGTCATTTCTTTTTTTGAACAGTATGTGTGAAAGACTTAATTGTTTTTGGAAAGACTTGCCCTGGTAGTCGTGTTCCCTGGCACTTGGCTGATAGTTGCATTCATTTATATTTAAAGGTGGAAATAAATTCTCCCCTTTCTTCTTCTTTAGGATGACATTTATTCACCCGTAAGGCTTCTAGGGAAAATACGTGAAAAGTGTCAGCTTTAGACTGTTTAACTTTTATATATCATTTCAGCATCTGCATCACTGTGTAATCACAGAATCATTTAGGTGGGGAAGACTTAAAAGATTGAGTCCAACCTTTGTCAGATCCCCACCTTGTCAACTAAACCGCAGCACTAAGTGCCATGTCCAGACATTTCTTGAACACCTCCAGGGATGGTGAGCCCACCTTGCTGGGAAGCCTCTTCCAATACTTGACAACCCTTTCCATGAAGAAATTCTTCGTGATGTTCAACCTGAATCTCCCCTGGTGCATCTTGAGGTCATATCCTTGTTATCCTGTTCTACTTGCCTGAGAGAAGAGGCTGATCCCCACCTGGCTCCATCCTCCTTTCAGGGAGTTATAGAGGGTGAGAAGGCCCCCCCTGAGCCTCCTTTTCTCCAGGCTGAGCCCCCCCAGCTCCCTCAGCTGCTCCTCACCAGACTTGTGCTCCAGACCCCTCCCCAGCTCTGAACATGCTTCAATGTCTTTCTTGCCATGAGAGCCCAAACTGGACACAGGATTCAAGGCGTGGCCTCAGCAGTGCCCAGCACAGGAGGACAGTCACTGCCCTGGTCCTGCTGCCACACAGCTGCTGATAAAAGCCACGATGCCATTGGGAAGCTCTTTGAGTTTTCTGATTTTCTGTTGTCTCTTTTTTTATATGTCCTTGCATAGGGTTTATGTAGGGGAATGTTTTATCTAACGACTCTTAGTCATATACTTCTTGCTGAGAGTGATAACAAAGGGCTCATGAATGTATTAATGTTTATTTAAAACAATGGATAACCTTTACTTTCTAATGTCAGTAATAGTTTTTACATAATCTAAGTCTCTCATGGTTGGGATGAATAGTTTGAACAATTTTTGGTAAAGCTTTTATGGTTGCTGTTGTTTCATATTCATTTGAAATAACAAGAATTACTTTTTTCCCAATGAAAAGCAATTGGTGTGTGTATGGTTTTCTGCTATTTGGTGATTGTCTGAACCCACTGAAGTGTTTCTGACTGTTTTGACTTGATTCTAATATTTAAAAAATATGTTTATTTATTCTGGCACTTTTATTCTATACAGTAGATTTTGAAAAAGCCCACTCAAAATAATAAGCTAAACTGTTTGCGTTGGATGACAGTTCAGAACACACAAAACTTAATTAAACTAGTGGGATAGATTATCAACTGCTGTTTCAGAAAGGATAGGATCATCTTGGTTAAATGAGAACTACAAATAGTATTTTGGGGCCCTGTGTGGTATAACTCATCTTTGTAAGATGACAAGGCTGTGATATCTGAAGTTAAGATACTGTGTTTAGGCACCAGCATCATACTGGGGCTGGTATGTGTATATGTATATGTGTATATATATATGTGTGTGTGTATACATCCTAAAGAATTCTCTAATATATTGTGAAAAATGACTGTACCTATTAGAATCACAGAACAGCCTGGGTTGGAGATCATCCAGGCCCAACCCCTCTGCCATGGGCAGGGACACCTTCTACTGGACCAGGTTGCTCCAACCTGACCTTGAATATTTCTAGGGATGGGGCATCCACAGCTTCTCTGGACAACCTGTGCCAGGGCCCCACCACCCTCACATGAAAGAATTTATTCCTAATATTTAATCCTACTCTCAATTGCTTTGGGTGCAGCCCAGCACACAGGGGGTTTCTGGGCTCCCAGAGCACACAGCCGGGGCGTGTCCAGCCTCTCACCCACCAGCACCCCCAAATCCTTCTCCCAGGGCTGCTCTCAACTAGAATGGGTGCGGAACTGGAAAAGGGGAACGTAACACTGGATTTCTAGAAGTAGCAGAGCAACGGAGCCAAACTGAACTGACACACAAACTATAAACATCTAAATGAAGTGACAAAATGGTTTAACTGAACAGGAAGCACATAAAATGTGCTTGTCTTATCTTTGAAAGTAGTGGTGTCCTTGTTAGCTGTACAAATGGGAAAATAGTATTTATGTAACTTAATTTACAATGGATTGGTTGGCAAGAACATATAATAGATTGTATTGCTGTGCATGTAGTGGATTGCAATTTGAAGATTTGACCTTTTTCAAAGACTTTTGTAGTAAGGCATAGGAGGATATTATGTACAGCTAAACCATTTTCATCCTCGCACACAAGGATGCAATAAAATTACTGTTTTCCTCATGGGTTTACAATAATATAGTGCCAGAATACTTCTAAATATCTAATCTCATCTCAACACTGCACAAGAGCAGCAGGAAGACATGAAGAATGCTTAAGGAATGGAAGAAATAGTATTGTCTCATAATGCTGAAATAGGGAGGAATCAAATTCTTGCAATAAGTGATGAGATGCAGGCCCTTTTTGTCTAATTTAAAGGAATTCAGATCCTGTAAACTCCTTTACCAGTGAGAAATTATACGATATGCTGAGTGAGGGGGAGGTAGGATGAATAAACCCTTTGTTGCTGCCTTTCTTTATTTTTAGGAGCATTTTTAAATTATTTTCTTTAAACTTTTAACAGATCCTAGTGGTCTCATGGAACTTGCTTTAAAGATAGATTACAGTTACCCTTGCCTTTTTCCATTTTCCATATTTATTCAGATGGAAACTTAAGACAGATCTGAACAACACTGCCCTCCTACTCAAGGAATGATCGCTGATGCTGACTGGAAAATAAATGCATTTTACTAACAATAAGCAGAATTAGTTTTGGATAGACAGTATACAACATTAGGAAACCTTATACATATAAAATAGTTTCAGTCCAGACAAAGGAGAATTCACAGCACAAAGTGGTTAATTTGATTCCTACTGGTAGATAAAAATTGTATAGCAATTGGATCTATTTTCCACTAAAACTATTAAGATTAGATATGATACTACAATGCATATTCATACATAATCATGACTATTAATAAGTAACAGATAATAGAAAATATTCTATTTTTATAATTATTAGATGAAGTATCTAATAATTTGTTCATGAAGAAAACCCCCAGATTTTTACAGTTGCTTCTCAGGATTAAACCCTCACTTGTATTTGACTGACAGTTTATTTTATACCAGTTAAGTTGTTTGTATATGCAAAATGCTCTTTAAAAGCATTTTAAAAATTGATTATTTCCTTTTAATGTTGAAACATATCAAAATAAAATAAATTTACTTTTAACACTGATTTAACACTGAATTAGTTTTAGATACCTAATGTTAGCATGAAATGTGAACTGTCATTTCTAAACTGTAAAATGTAGTGTATTTAATCTATAATCTATTTATCTATACATAGATAAACAGTCGAAGTGTAGCTTCAGAGGTTTTGTGCTATGAAGGGCTGTCATTAGTTGATTTTTATTTTTTTCAGTCTTCCAAGCAATAGCTTCTCTCTACACTAAATCTACAACTAAACCCTAAGAGACCCCTACATTTCAAATTAAGACTCAAATTATCACCCTATTTCAAATATATATTTTCTGTCCTTCTGTTAAACAGATGCTCTGTTGTGGCAAAGGTTATTTTAGGTTCCTGCTTTCTGCAGAAAAACTGATCATGGGGGAGAACAGAAAGTAAATGTTATTTTATAGTATTTTTCATCTAGCTAAATTTGGTTTTGGCATTATCTGGCATTTTTTTAGGTTATTCAGAATGCTAAGCTTCTGCTGCTTGCTGTGAGTAACCCCCAACACAGAATATCCATGTGGTAAGTGATATTTAAGAATAATCCCGCTGATATTCATGCTTTTTCCTATTGAGATACATAGAGTGATGTTTAATTATACCCTAACCGTACTCTAGTATAGACTGGACTCACATCTCCTTAGGATTACTTTTCCTGAAGATGTCATTCATGGATCCTTGAACAAGTTCTGTTAGTTCATTTTTCAGTGAAACACAGGATGGGTGAAAATTACCAACCAACAATAGTAAAAGTGTTCACATGCGTATAAATTATACAGTAGGGTTATGCTCGTCTTAAAAGTTCTTCCACATTCATGTTGGAAACATGGGCAGGGAGGGGAAGAACATTTTATTATTGTTACTATTTGTTTCTAATTAGTCTCAAAGGCCTCTGGTTTGGGCTCCTATAAGCCAGAGTATGGAAAAGCTGCCCTTGGAGTTATGTATGAGAGTACTATCAAGTATCCGATAGTGCGATTATTTGCTCTTTTAAACCACATTATCTCATGGCCTTAATTTTTTTTTTTTTTTTTTTTTTTTTTTTTTTGCTGCTTGGGGACACTAAACAAGTAAATGTTTATTGTTTTAAGTGTGAACATGAGAAGATTTTTAAGATCCTTTTCTCCTTTGTAGAGCTTTTTTCTAGGTCTTCAGCGGGCACTTTTGTATTAGAGGCTGTGGTCTATAAGGGGTATCTTGAAAAAAAATAATCCTTTGAAAGAAGTAATAGCAGGATGTGTAGGGTTCTTGTTTAGCTCAAAACCTTTTCAAAGGCAATTTCAAAGAGGAGTGATTTCAAAAAACAGACTTCAAGAAGATTTCTGAAGATCAAAAGTAGCGTGCCGTGGCATAAGAATGTGTTTGGTGTAAGTGGCAAAGTTTTGATAATGGAAGGGGGCCCTGTGGGGGTGGATTTAGTGAGAAGAATGGTCAGGACACAGTGATCCCATCAACAAAGCTGGTGGTGCATCCATGAAAGTGTGTGTAAGAAAGGAGAAAACATTGCAAAAGTAGTGAGGAGAGGGAAAAGTGTGGAAATTCCCTGAAGAAACTAGTGGAGTTTCCTCATCTCATTCATTCTGTGCTGGAGGAGGTTCTCCTGACAGGCTTTGTGCACTACGGAGCATTCCTGTTGTGGAGCAGGTCTTTACTCTGAAGTGACTGGACATGGCACTCAGTGCTCTGGTCTAGTGACAAGGTGAAAATCAGTCAAAGGCAGGGCTTGGAGATCTTTTCCAACCTAAATGATTTCCTTGAAAGTAAAAAGGTTTGGTTTTTGTCTTTTTTTTTTTTTTTTTTTTAATCTTGATTGGCAGTAAGTCAATTTTTCCCAAGTTCAGTCTGCTTTGCTTTTGACACTAATTAATGAATGATCTCCCTGTCTTTTTCTAAACAAGATTTTTCATCGTTTAACAGCAAAAGAGGTTGCCCAGAGAGATTTTGGTCTCCATCTTTGGAAATATTAAAAATCTAACTGGACAGGATCCTGAACAACCTGCTCTGCCTACCCTCATCTGAGCAGGGGTTGGACTCTCTGATCCTTCCTCTCTCAGCTGGCCTCTGATTCTGTTCTGTGACGTGCTCCTGTGGTCCAGTGGTGGGAATAAGCCCCATTTTCCTGACATGGACACTCAAAGTTTGTATCAATATATGCTGTTATAAGTCCATCTTTTTTGCTTCATTTTTTGGTTTTTTTTCCCCTTTATGACAAGTTTTTTGATGCTTTTAGGGAACCACAAGTAGTTCACCAAGACCAAATTCTATATAAAAAGTTGTATAAAAACTTTTCTCCATAACTCAGAAAAACTGCAGAATGTTAGAATGTATGAGGGGTGACATTTCCACTCAAACTTTGTGATACTCAGTTCTTGCTGCAGTTGTGGGTTTAGGGTTTTTTATGTTTTATTTGGGTGCTTTTTGGTTAGTTGTTTTTATTTGGGGAGGGGGTGGTTGCTTGTTTGTTTGTTTGGGTTTTTTTTGGTTGTTTTGTGGGGTTTTTTTTCTTTCCCCCACTGATTAGTGCTGACTATTACTGTATACAGCAGGCAGCTTTACATGCGTTTATTGTGAAGCAAGACCATAGAAAGGGTCAAGGCCCATTCATTGTAAATGGAACTTTTGCTATCTTCATTGAGACACTTAAAAAGTACAATTGACTTTTAAAGTTAAGGTGTAGCATTATTGTATTAGATTTTAAAACAACTAATCTTTCCTCTTACCTATTTTTAATACTTTTCTGTTCATTTAACTAAGTGTAGAAATTGCATCAAATGAGTACTTGGCAAGAGGAAGAGGTGGGAAATATTCCCAAATGCACTGTTTTGAACTTTTTTTACTGTGCACTCTTTATTAGTTGCTTCTCTAATCAAATGTGTGTTCTGTTGATAGCGCTTAATGATGCCTGTTCAGTCATTCCATATAACTCAAAGGGAATATCAAGTGCATGTATATATTTAAGTATATGTATAGTATATATATATTTTTATATAATATATATATGGAGATATATATATATATATAAATTCTATGTCAACACAAGGACTATGATTTCAAGTAATGAAGCAGAGAAAGGCTAAATCCTACTCCTTTCATTTCACCATAGAGAAAAGCTTACATGGTCTTTTTAAGTCTACAAGATGCCACCCTTCAGTTACTTTCATGGGAATGTTATCTTAGCTTTTGGTGATAAAAGCATCTTGTCAGTACTTGAACTTGAACACTCATTGATATTTTTTAACACAGAAGTTACCCTGGAGCGGTATCTATGATAAAACCTTATAGTTTGGCCAAGCATTAAGTATTTCAAATAATGTTTTAATCTGTGAGGGGTCAAAACCATTTGGTATCTTTTGCAGGGTCTTGTTTTATGAGAGTTCTAATCTGTCAGATGCTACAATGTGATCCCTTTTAAGAAAACCCCAAGCATTTTTGAACAAAAAGCAAATTACCTACAAGGAGTGTGTTATAGATTAGCTGCTTCTGTAATGCCATCAGATAGAGATTTGTGACATTTAGTCAAATAAAAGGTCATGCACTGAATCATTCCTTATGATCATTCTTCCTGCTTGCTGGTTGGGGTTTTTTGTTTTGTTTTGTGTTTTTTCTTTTCCCCATTTCAGTTCATGCTTTAGTTCTGCTTCTAAGGTGGATATAAACTTCCTTTTTCCACTGCAGCATTTTCATACATCCAAGTCTCAAGCTCTCAATCTGGAGGCTAAGGAGCAGAGATTTTCTTGATCTGAGGAGGTTCATTCTTTTTAAAAGCTCAGTCCTGATGGCACAGGAGGAAAAAAGGATATGCTAACATAAAACTGAAAATCTGTGGTTTTTAGTGTGATTATTTAGTGATTCAGGCATTAACAAAAAAACTAGCTTGAGAAACTGAAAAACATTGATTTGGTAAACCGAATTTACTCGTAACTCTACATACCTCTGCTGTATTTGTATTATGATTCCTTTTCCTTATTTAAAACCTCTGAGAGACTCTCAAACCCACTTTTTGTGTCCTCACTCAATATTTTATTCTGTATGACTAATAATTTTTTGTCTTAATTTTTCTTGTGTGAGTACCCAAATATTATCTAATTGTTATGTTTTATAGTGTCTCCAACCTTCACAAAATTCGTGATACAATTGCAGTATTAGGGCAAAAAATCCTTTTCTGTGGTGTGAATCAAAGAGAAGCTGTATGTCCAAGCTTGCTGATCTCATCGATCTACTTGGCTTGTTCTTTCCATCTTGCAGAGAAGGAAAATGGATGATGTGAAGTTGGCAATGTCAGAGCTGGCAGTGATGTTCATGAAGTAAATTCCCCACCTCACCTGCAGCTTCCTCGTGCAGATTTCTCAAATGTTTTTCTTTGAATGTGAGTGTTAGAGTGTGTCTGTCACTTGGAGCTGGTAGCTGCTGCCACCTTTTCTCTGGAGTACATCACTAAATGTATTGCCCAGCTGCTAGTTTTAATTAGAAACACATTCTTCTGATTTCATGTCATTATTACTGAATTCTATTTTCACTTAGGCTCTAAAAATTAAAGAGGAAATTATCTGGAGTGATATTATACACACCAATATTATTAGATATAATCCTAATACTTATTAATACTACTCATTATGATTTCTTTTGTTTAAAGTCAGGATCTTATGAAGATCAGGATTTAATTAGCTTGGCATATTGTTGAGCAAGGGAGTTTTGAAACTCTCAAAGCTACTATGGAAATCTAATTGCAACTATGCACCTTTTGCTTCTCACACAACTTCCTACTTAGAAGCCCCTTGCTGTTGGTTGGCTGTTAGTCTGGTGCTGAATCAATTATGAAAACTGTTGTCAAATGCTCCTTGAAAATCTAACCACACAATATTCATTGAATTTTCTTTATTTTTCACTAAAGAAATTTGTTTTCAAAGAACTTCAGAAGGTTACTTAAGCATGACCTCCTCTGTCTGAATCCATATTTACTGTCATTAATCAAACTGCACTTCGCTGTGGTTTTTTTTACCATATCACTAAAGGTAATTTCTGAAGTTATTCCTGTGTGACAAAAGTTTCCTGCTTTGCATCATTATGTCTTAATATTTTCTTTCTTCCCTTCTTAAATATATTCATGGTGGTGAGTTCTGAGGAGTCATCTCTTTGACACACAGTCATTTTCCTATACATCTTCAGGACATTTACTTGTGTGATCACTCGTGCTCAGTTAGTGGCTGTATTACTGGAATACTTCTACTCATTTAAAAAGTGCTGGATGTAAGTTGGATAAAAATGTTTGTAACTGGTTCTGAACAAATGTATATAGCTCATGGACAACTCATACATCACTCTAGAGAACTCTTCTTTATACCCAGGGGTGAAAATACTTCCTTATATTCCATTTTATTTAGCATTCATCTTTAGCTCAGTAGAGGAAAAAGAAAAAAAACTCTCAAGCCTTTGATGTGAGCACTACACAAATTATTGCTGATTATTAGTATAGAAAAGTAAATATTTTTGGAAATGAGCATTATATAAATCCATAATGTTCTGGTATGATTTTGGGTTATATTTTGATACAAGTTTATTATTTGAAACTGCAAATCTGTCTAGATAACTGTATTTTCAACTTGCTTATG
Source organism: Daphoenositta chrysoptera (assembly GCA_013397915.1). Lineage (NCBI taxonomy): Eukaryota > Metazoa > Chordata > Aves > Passeriformes > Daphoenositta > Daphoenositta chrysoptera. The sequence goes on along the minus strand of VZRO01008061.1, from coordinate 401,449 downwards.
GAAGACTGAGGCTAGGAAACTAATATAGTGAATAATTAATTCATAAATATGAGATTGCAGGAGATACTTTTTTCCTTAGTGTCTACAGTGTTTTATAGAAGAGATCTATTAGAAACAGATGGTTTGAGAGACAAAAATCTCTAGAATTAATTTTTTGCATCTTACTACTTAAAATAATCAAATATTTTGGTGCCCAATAGTTCAGTGAAAGCCTTTGAATTTTCTCACTCTGATTTGGTCTCTGTTTTTTTTTTTGTTTGTTTGTTTTCTGGGTTTTTTTTTGTTTTTTGTTTTTTTTTGTAAATTAGCACTTATGAGACTTCATCTGGAACCCTGGGCTCAAAGCCAGTTATCATGTTAAAGATACCTGATAGGTTTAATAAGTTAGAAACAGATTTAAAAGAGGAAAGTCACTAGACAAAAAAAAAAAAAAAAAAAAAAAAAGAGTAGTAGAGGACATAGATGAGAAAAGTCTGAAGTGGTGTGTGTGTGTGAATGTGTTTAAGTTTATGACTTTATTCCAATTTATGAGCTCAGGCAGAACACTTAAATCCAAGGTACCTTCATCTTTTAGACCCCCCTATTTGGTTCACATCCAGCTTGACTAGTGGGAGGCCCCCTGGCTAGCACAGTCTGCTCAGGTAGATAACGATTTTGTGATTTTAGCTCAGCAAGATGAATATTATGTTTCAATATGATTCTTCTTTATTACAGAAAGTAAGACAAAATTTGATTAAAAGGTTGCTAGTTCCCAAGAATTAATTTGGCTGAAAATTGGAAGGGAGGATGCTAATTGGTAACCATGTCAGAATCTAAAATAGACTTTCAGTGAAAATATTGCTGGGGAATGGAGAAGGGGAATAGATCTTGGCTAATTTATTGTTACAGTTACATTAATGAGGAAATTTTCTGTGATAACGCAGTATGGTCCTCTCATTTCTTTTGTTTAAAATCCAGTAACTTCTGAAAATATTTCTTTTGGATTTTTACATGTCTTTGTAATACGGTTCAGTGTTTTACAAGGAAGAAACCTAAATATGAGGCATTTAGTCAAGATCATTATCATCACATCACGAAGTTTCAAAATGATACTGCTGTAGGAGATATAAGGTTATTATAAAGCATTACTTGTTTACTTACAAACAAGGCATGTACATCAACACAAAGAATTAAAAATAATTATTTGCTTTTTCAACTGTATTTCTTGCTTATTCAATGCAAATTGCTTTTACCTCCAGTCCTATTATTCCGCCCTGCTATGGAATTTTTTTTTTCTTTTTTGTTACTTCTAGTTTCATTATCAAAAGATTTAATCCCTTCTGTCTCTTCTTTCATTAAGTCTTTTCTCTTTTGTTTTGCTTCTTTTCCTAACTCTAAGATATGGTATCTTCTAGGAAATATATTGTTCTTTACTTCATCCCATTGTCTTGATTTTTATAATTTTAAAATGCAAGCTTTTTGGGCCAGTCTGTGTACACTTCTGTAAGGAAATTACGAGAACTCTTCCTCACTGGTGTTCACAGAAGGGTGCACATACAGGTTTCTAAGGCCTTCATTGACTGCTATGTTCCATCCCAACAAGCCTGAAAGAAATAGTTGGTTAAATTTTGTTGACCCTTTTCCACCAATTGTACATTTGTTGTTGTGTAGCATATTAATCTCATAATTATATATCTGTGATATTTTATTAGTTTAAAGGATGGTCCTTTCTGAGTACCTCATTTTTGTTCTAACTTGAGAGCATGTCATATTTTTGTATATTGGCTGACCTTGGGAGTGAGAACAAAGGTATTATCTCTTTTTCCTTGTGAACAGGTTAGGCTTTCTTGTTCTGGCCCTGCCACCTCGGCCCTGTGTGAATGAGGAGGGTGGGAGAGGGCAGACAGAAGTTAATTTTTGCTGCTTTGGTAGCGTCTGGCTGGAGAGATTTCTGTACAGCAGACTGGTACATATTACATTTTAAGGGCAGATTTGGGGGAATGTGGCACCTGAATATGGCAATATTTTCATTCAAGATCATTAAATTATCACAGAATGTACAATAAACGTCTTTTGAATTTCTTTGAAGTCTGAATTTCTTAGGTTTTTTCACATTGTGTATTTAGGAATGCCTCTGTATTACTGTCCACTGGGACTGTTGCATACAGCTTCCATTACTGCTGATGGCAACTCACTGCATAAATTCTCATTCATGAGAATGAGGATATATTTCTTTTCATTATTTTAGCAGGCATCAGTGAAACTTCTTTAAGAAATGTGTTCAGGAAAATTGAGTCCTAGTAATTTAACAAATGAGCATAAGCTTTCATAAATTACATTTAAGATGTTAACATCAAAGTTAACATTCTTGCTGCAAATGTAGTGCCTTTAATTTCTTTTTTCTCCTAGTAAATTGCTGTTCAACTCAGCTTTAATTTATAATAAAAGAATAGTTTTAGCTTTATAGCCTTAAGACATCCACAGAGAGAATAAATTTACCTCTCTTTTGTTCAGCACTAACTGCATTAGTTTGTTAGTGCTTCCCCTTGGATCCAGTTGGGAGAAGAAATAAGGTGACAGTGGGTTGCACAAAGGCTTGACCTTACTCTTCCAAGGTTAAGCTAGGGAACATCCTCGGTTATGGAAGATGGGAATATATGGTTTCATAGTTTTAATTGCCCTTTAGGCAAGCCTTTCTCTACTGTCTGTACAGGCAGCCTAAGAGGATTAACCTTATTTTCACTTCTTCCCTTTTCAAGCTGTGCTTAGTCACCAGAACTTCAGGAAGGATATAGGTGACATTAGCTGACTTTTGTATAATTTTCTCTGACATATGAGGGAGCAAAATACGGATATTCATGGTGTTGACTATGAAAAACAGTATTTGAATTGAAAAAAAAAAAAAAAGTGAAATTTTCTAGGAATACGTATTTTCAAAAGCTCTTTTACACAGTGGCAGACATTTTCTTATTTGCTGTGGAAAATTGGTAAAGCAAAAAAGTGAGCACAAATCTCATCTTTTTTATGAAGATTAGAAGGTATAGAAAAGAAGAATATAAGGTATAAAGATACATATAACTTTTATATGTCTCTGTCTTAAGAATGTTGTAGAACACTGTTTCTATAGAGGCTGCTTTGTATAGTACTGTGGTCTCTGAAGACTTGTGAGTAAGTAGTCATAGCTGTTCATTCAAACAGAACAATTGATGATTAAATTTTAAATTATTAAAATCAGACTCTAGTGACTTTTTTCACAACAAATGGTACTATGCTGTAAAATTCTGCTGTCAGCAAGAAATTCTTGCCATCAGGCAAAAGCAATATTTAATGAGAAATAGAAGTAAGTGGTAAGTATTATTATCTTCTTCCATCTACCTTATAGACTATGATTTAGGTGTATGTATGTTTTCACAGGGAATAATTTTTTTCAGATCTTTATTACTCGTAGATTAGTTGTGATTATACATAGGTCTTTTTTCATCAAAAAATATTTTAGTGCAAATGTGTCATTAAGGAAACATTAACATCATGATCTCTCCATAGAATTTTTTTTCTACTACTGTTGCCATAGAGAAACAAGTGAGGGTGCTGCTTTCTTTACTTTTTAAAAGACTAGTGAAGTAGAAAAAGTTTCCTCAATGTTTTGAATGTTCTGAAGTGTTTTGAAAAATAATTTTTGCAGATTTTGCGAAAGGACTTTGAATGAATGTTTGTTCGTTAATAAAGAGCTCATATTACTGCATCTAATTCAGAAGTAATATACAAAATTTCTCAAGGTTTATTTGTATCATGAATTTGAAAATAATGGAATTTCTTTTAGTAAAACCTGTTAAAGTCAATATTCTTATCCTCAGAAGAGGATAAGAAACTACACAATTGTAAGTCATTAAAGGTTGGTTTTAGTCACTTGTGGTCCTCTAAGGGGAGCAATCTCAAAAAACTTGTTTTTCCATAACTCCATGCTTGTAATTTTCTGAGCATGCCTTTAAGTGTATCCATTTGAATACCCAGTAGCTGCATGTACAGCATTTTATGGTCTTCCCTTTTTTTAGTGCTAAAACCAATGCGAGCAGTATGCAGCTGTTTTTTCTTATTTCCAGTCTGAGACTGAAGTTATCTAAAGGGCATGAAAGTGAATTGTATAAGATGAGAATTGACCTTGATGTTCGTGAAATTTTAGTGGATATGCATTTAAGCGAATCTGGTTTTTTGCATTTGTGTTAGCCAAGGAGATGCAGTCATTATTTTTAGACTAGCTTTTTCAGACTTGTATTCTAGTGATAGATCCAGACCAAGAAGGTTTTGCAACTAGAAGAGTGTTTCATAACAAAAAGGGATCTAGATAATTCGAAGATGTGTTAAGATTTGAAGTTGTTCTGAAATGGGTATCACTGCTCTGAGGAAGTGACTCAGGGCCTTACATTTTGTTCTAAGTGGAAAAAGTAGCACTAGAATGTTTGTTTTTATCTCTAAGCCATTGCAGAAGGGGGTCAGTGGATGAGAGGGGAAGGATGCTATCCATGCTCTGGTTACCAGGACTGAAATTAAACTTCATGAGCTTGAACAAAACACTTACTGTTCAAGGAGGAACAGTAGACAAACAAGTGCAAAATCAGATCCACCCAAGCTTGAAGAGCTGTTAAGAGAAGAGAATGGTAAAGTCCAATTAAGAGAGGAAATAGAAGAATCTGAAGAACTCTATGGACTTAAATTGGTACGTAGAAGATCATTAATTACAATTATGTCATGTTCCCTGAAGTGAAGCTAAGTTTATGGAGAGAGCCTTTGCTAAACAGATTCACTTTGACTGCTTTGACTGGTATTTGTGTGGAAAGGGAACATTGTTGAAGTGCAGGGCATTTTTACTGTGGCATAGTTCAAAATTTCTATCCATAAAATGTTATCTTGTCAGGTTGTCTAACTTCATCAGGTTTAATACAAGCTTGTGACTGGCAACTGACAGAAAACAAAGGGCCAGGGTTGGGGGAGGAGGGTATTTGACTAAGGGGTTTTCTTGGGCCACAAGTCAGAAACAAGACTGATAATAACTGTCATAATCTCTTTATTATTATCAAACAGACAGGTCTTTATGGTTGTTTTTAAAAATTAGTATGTCCCTGTTGCTTTTAGAGGTTCATGACCATTTTTTCCTACGATTTTAAAGGGTCATATTTTTCTAGCACAAAATTAGTGTTTATATGGGAAGACTTTTTGATACTCTCTTCCTGTTTAACAGCACAATGAACCACTCTTTAATGTAGAACTTTCAGGATATTTAGCCACATAAACTGCACCCCAGGACTGTGAGCTTTGTCTTCATAAAATAAATCAATAGAATAAAAAGACTTCAAATGCACCTATCACCTAGTTCCATCTGAATACTAGAAGCATGCTTTAAAATTAATAGAAGCTGTCTGAAAAAATACTATATTAGCATAGAAAAGAAAGCATATGGGTACTCATTTTTTCATGTGTCTGTGCACTTGTGTAGTTTTGTGTTCTGGTTTGTGTTCTCTCTTTGTCCAATACTCATTTAATAAATTCAAAAAATATTTAATGATAGCCATGTTTTGATACTTGTAAATTATATTGAAAAAAAATGGCCTAGAACACATCCAGGGATGGGTAATCCACAATTCTGAGGAATCTGTTCCAGTACCTCACTATAGTCTGAGGAAAGAACTGCTTCCTGACATCTAATCCAAATTACTCCTGTTTTAGTTTAAAACTAGCATGTGCCTGTTACGTGAATCAAGAGAGGGTGAAACTGCACTGCAAATTTCAGTGCCCGGACAGGTTTAATTAAGTAAATTTACCCCTAACTTCAGGAGGTGGTTACAGCAATATTAAAGCCAACTCATGGTAATTATTGGTAAATGCTAGTCATTAAAATGGATTCACAAAACCATTTTACTTAGTAAGACCGTTGAATTTCAGTTCAACTTTTGAACTATTTTATCAAGAACTTGAAGTTTAACAGTGCACATACGGCCTTGAATATCCTTATGACAAACATGAGGATGTTTTTCCCAGTTCTTTCTTGCCTGTGGCACAGGGATTGTTTAATTATTTTATCCACTCTTCCTTTCTTCTTTCAAGTATTTTGGAGTTAAAATCAGGATGCACCCAGCTGCCGTCATGGAGAAAGGTAAGGAAGAGAACCATTACAAGTATTGGAGTTGATACCAGTTCTTAGATCAAGAGCATCTTTAGTGTTACACAGACTGGAATTCAAGTTGTGTGTGGAAAGGACTAGGGCATCACCCCTGGCCGCCACCACCTCCCCAAAAAAAAAATTATTATTTATATTATTATTGTATTATTTTTATTTCTATTGCTCTCTTCACCAACTTTCTTTTAATATATGTCTAGAAGACTTGTAGAAAGATGATGCTGTAGATGTGAAGTTGTATGCAGGTTATAACTTCGTGGTCTGTAATGGTACACGAATCAGAGGGGGAAATCAGATTAAACGGGTAGAGGCTAAAGAATCCTACCCTAGCAGAGCTCAGTAACAGCTGCAGGGCTGTAATGGTCTTTCCTAAAACCTCTCCTGTCTGGATGTAAAGGAACTGTTTCTTGTGAGGATAGCCAACAGTAGAACTGGAGGACGAGCAGTGCTGTTTCCATCCTCAGTGTTTTTGAATATTTGTCTGGATAAAACCCTGAGCAATCTGGTTTGTGGTCTGTTATTCGCTGATCATTGTCAGAAAACATCCTCCACCCTGGAACTGAGAATAGTTCTTTCATTATGAGGCAGAAGTTGAATTTTAAATGTGGTTTAAAATCATGTATGGGCAAAATGTTCTCCTTCACATAAAGGTTGAATAAAGAGAAGAGCTACCTCAAAATCACTTGAATAAAAAATGTACAGGGATACAATCATTAAATTTTCCTTTTGAAATGAGGCCTCTTTCAAATGTTCTGCAAAATTTAAAGCATACACCACAGAATTAGTTTCATATGTATTTCTGCTATATTGATTTAAAATTCAGTGGAACTTTTTAAAAAACCTAATTCATAATTCTCTTTTATTCCACTAGTACAATTCTTGTTTATCTAAAGGAAATAGAATTGTTTTGTAGCATAACTGTATTTTTAATGAGAAAATATAATTAAAATCCTAGCATAGCTGTATTTTTAATGAGAAAACATGATTAAAATCCTAAGTAAATTTAAAACTTGAACTAATTCAGAAATCAAAGGGAATGAATATATTTGTCTTTCTTTTGTCATAAACCGAACTAGGATTACAAAAAGCTGGCAGAGAAAATTTTCAGTAACGCTTTCATGTTAATTCCAAATTTTAACAGAATGCTGGTTTTCGTCCAATGTGAAATACGGTTTAAATTTTGCTTTTACTTAGTTTACTTAGTTTAACAAAAAAATCTGCATAACAGCAATGGGAGTTTTGTTACAAAGTTTCATGACTGAAATATTAAATTGAGAAATATAAGCTTCAAAGAAGTACTTTCTTACCAAATAAAATTTCCAGTGAAATATTTGTATAGTAAAGCAATAGTTTCAGTTGTGAGCAGCAGTGAAATTAGGCTGCTCACTCCAAGACATGTTACGGTCGTTGTGTACCAAAAAGCCAGTATAAAACTGAAACTCAAACTGCCTCAAAGGCAAGAATTCCATAACTTCTGCAGCTTTCTCAGTCTGACATTTCATTTTACACGTTTTTAGTTCGTTTTTTTTCGTTCTTCTTTTTCTCTGGGGCAGTCACCTGAGATCAATTACATTCAAGTCAAACATACTTGATTCACATGGTCATCTTTCCTTAACACCTTATTAGTGCCCTACAGTTCCCCAGTGGTCCCCCCACACAGTGAGCACTGCTGTGCTCTGCAGAGACAGGGACGTGTTCTGAAGGTGCTGGGAAGGCAGTGAAAGTTTGCTGAATGTGGCTTAATTTGCCTTTTTTGTTTTTTTTTAACAAGGTTCTTTAATTCAACATTTTCCTTGTATGGCTGCAGAGCCACCTTCAGTGAACACTAAGTTGCAGAAGACAAGTTAACATGACTCGTGCCTTAAAAGTAATGAGTCTTTAGAGTTACAATCCTGCTACTAGAACAGTAACCACAGTAGTACTATAGTTGTTTTTCCAAAGGGAGTGGCTGTAAGCATAAATGGTTTTAACATGTACTGTAGCATATGAATTTCTAGATTTCAGCACTATTACTTACTTACATGAATAAAGAGAAAAGAATAAAGGAAAAATAAAATGATGTCTTCAGATATGTTCTGAGGTACCCCAGAGTATTTTCTCTTTATGTTTGTGGGCGTAATGCTTCCAAATGCATTGCTGAAATAGCAATTACTGAGATATGGTTTTAGAGAGGAGTTGAATTTCCTAGTTCAAAGTGAATTTGGGATGTGTGTGATGAGTAAATCCTATGGAAAAGAACTCATACACTTTATTTTTGAATCCATAGACTGTATCATGTTGGTGCATTTTGAATTGGTTTTGTGTTTGCCATGTAACACCAAAACCAAAACAAGTGGCTGGTGAGTGGCTTTAACTATTGCCTTTTGCTTTTCCACGTCCAGTGAATGGACTATTCCACAATGTTATGAAAAAGATATATATAATTTTATAGCCTTAGAGCCCTAAATACTGCTGTATGCCGTTGGAGGGGACAAATGAAATAAAGCAGATGTGGTTCTGTAAGAAGCATTTTAGGGCTGCAGAGAATTTAGCCATACTTTTGCTTCATGCAATCCCAAGTGACCTAAGGAAAACCATCAATGAAACTTGCCAAACAAAATGTATTCGCTGGGGAGGAGAAGGCAAGAAATGTGTCTGAGTTCTACAGAAAATGAAGAATAGGAAGGTAAAGAGACACAAGCAGGATTTAGAAGTGAAGGCGGGAATTTGCCACCTGCCTCTTGAAATTCCGTTCTCGAACTGAAAAATTGAAAAATGGAAAACACATTCTGAAACTATTAATAAAAATTCTTCTTCAGGTCAGTGTATGATTTTGAGTTACAACTGATTATTCTGAAAATGAATCAAAATAATATGTTCATTTCTAAAGTTTCTGTGTACATCTCATAAATTTTGGAATGAAAGTAGAATATGGCAGTTGTTTGTAGCAAGACTTGCACTTGTTTGCTGCATTAAATTTGTTGATAATGGTGCAAACCTGAACGATTTAAACTGCAATTAAAATCTGATCAAATATATTTTGCTATAGGACAGTAGTATTACAGCAATATTTAAATGTAAAAAGAAAATTCCGGTTTTTATTATAGATATGTGAAGGTAGTACATTGATGAATATAAGAGAAACGAGCTTCCTATGTTATGTATTTTTTAAGTGTTGCATTAAGGGGGATATTAAAGAAAAAATGCCTCCATTTCAAGAGCAGTACAGTTTTTAAATTAGCTTTTAATTTGGTTCACACCAATATATGCCAGGATTCTGTCAGAAAGGCTCCTTTAAAAATTTATATATATACTATTAGTTTTTATGACTTCTGTAATTCTGGAAAGAATTTCTGATGTCTGTAAATTATAATAGATTGAAATTTACTGAAATAATCAGAATAACATTGTTAAATGTGATGATATTATTGATGTGAGGTCTCCAAGAGTGATTAAAAGACATATAAGGAGGACTATCTGCATAAATTTAACAGAACCAAAGCATAACATCATTTTTTTTCTTCCACTTCTTCCTGCCTCATTGTTTTCTTCCCTTTTTAATGTTGTGTCTAAGCAATTTTTATTATGCTATCTTCTTGTCAGGAACTTTAGCAGAGGAAGAGAGAAGACAGAAACCAAAATTTAAGTGTCTTTAAGGACAAGTTTTAAAAAATGAGGTAAATGCCTCTTGAGACTCTAGATCTTAGTTATTGAGATATCTTAAACAAACAGGCTTTAAAGGTGTGATTAATAAACAGAACTGCAACTATTTAGAGCTGTTCAATGTGCGTTTTTAGTGTATCATGCTTGGCATTGAGTGCAACATTGATTCTCTACATTGCAGAGTTGTCATTTTTATTGTGTACTTGCCAGGTTTTTATTTCCCTTGAAAATTACGGATTTGTAGTCTCTGAACACCATCCTAACATTTTTTACTTATTGTTAATAGCTATTTCTAGTATCTGGTAGCATAGCTAGTGTGCAGGACTCCTCTTCTACAACACATGAAGGTGGGAAATTGCTTGATAAGAGGTTAGAAAGTTCTCTACTCTTAACTATCATATATTTCTCTTTTAATCTTTTTTGTTGCCAAATACTCCCTAAATAGTTGTCAAACTGTTTTATATGGAAATATTGTTTGAATGACACATAATAAAATTAATAAGCTGTTTACATTTGTAAACTTGGGAGAAAAATAAACTGCAAATAACATAAATTATGTGATTGCATTTATTTTGAGGGGGAGAAAAACAATTTAATGTAACTCATCATGATGCTCTCTATTCACATCCATCTCCCAATCACAGTCTTTTTAACCATTTAAGTAGTATGAAGTGACTATATCTGTAGCTGAGGAGTGGTTTGGGGTTGTTTATTGCTGGAGGAGGGGGGAGAAATGTGTAGCACTTTTTTTCCTTTTTGAAAACTTTTCCTTGCCTTAAATTTACATGAGATGCAAATACCTTGGAGAAGGCAGAGAAGGAAAATGAAAAAGAAATCTCAAAGCTCCATTCATTGACCTTCTCAACTTTTAAACAAGAACATAGAAAATAAGAAAAACAACTTGTGGATTTCTCAAGCTTATATGCATTTGAAAACTTGTGTAGGTGGAAATTCTGTTACAAGGTTGCCTTTTATTTCATTCCAGTTGACCATGAAAAAGTTTGTTTTTTTTCCTGTATCTGAAGTATAACTTTTACTCTCAGAGATATACTTTCTAAATTCTTTCTGAATAGCACTGAAAACCTCCCAAGATTCTAAATAATCAGAGTGTTTTAGTCTATTGACTTGTCTATAAATCTATTTTATAGATGTGGCCCTTAAGAGAATAAAATTAAATATTAGTTAAATAGCCTCAAATTTTGTAAATTGGAAACAGTCCCTTTGTTGACTTGCATAGAGGAACTTCAAACTTCTTTTTCAGATATGCAGGTTTATTAGCCTCTTTTTAAGAATTACTCTTTTAAAATAACAAAATCGGAGTATTTTTTCTAGCATTTACAATGAGTTCTGTTCATTTCTGATATATTAACATATGGAATTTCTTTATATTTTTTTAATACATATTTGGAAAAAAGAGAATTGCTTCTTTACCTGTGGCAGTTGTTAAAATTCCTCCTGAAAATAGATTTTCCAGCTTTCCCTTGTCATTCATTTGCTTTGAAATGCTTTCAACTTCTGAACTGTTATTTTATCTTTTTAATGTCAGAATAGAAATTTTCCAGGATTGAAAGCTTCTTTCTCTCTCTTCTGTCACTGTTCCTCCTCTCCAATATACATGTTCTTTCATTTCTTTTTACCTGACAAGTTTTCTGTGTGGTAATTCTTCTGTTCTCAAACATTTTTTTATAAATCAGTGCTGAAATGCCTTTCAGTTAAAAACTTAAATTAAAATCAGGTTGAAAAAGAGGTAGACTTCTGACAATAGGTTTCAGAGTTCTTTTTGGCCTGTAAAACCTGTGGCTGTGATGGGGCATTTGGAAGTCTGGAATGTGATGTGCAAGCCATTATTCTGCAGATTTTAGGTCAGTTCTTCCTCCAGTAGGTCTTTGTACGTCCCATGTTAGCAGCTACCTTCAGTTTGTAATTGAGTTTTTCTATTTAACAGACTAAAAACTTTTACGTGGCTCAGTGGATATTTTTTCATTCTGTATCAGATGAAAATCTTCTGTATCACTATTACTCTCCCAGAGTAAAATATTACCTTTAAGGTTTTTTAGGAATTAGTCATAATTTCCCTCTTTGGATACTTCTGGTCAAAAGGATTACTATTTCAACTTCAAGAAATGGGCTGGTACTTTACATTATGTGTAAGAAGTAGCTGACATAAAATGATAACATAAAATTTTGCAATAATGACATAAATGGACTGACAATAACAAGCATTAAGCAATCAGTAATGCTCTAATGCTTTCCTGACATACTGGCTAACTTTAATTATTGACTGAATTTTAATGAGGAAGCATGTGCTATTGATCTATGCAGAGACAAAGCCTGAGAACTCATGGGTGTAAAAGAGCTAAGGATGATGATCTAATGGTTCTTGTTTACTTTGTCTGAAGAATTATAATTCTTTTTATACACAGATTCTGTATTCCAATACTGCCCTGTTTTCTGAGATATAAGTATACATGTCCTCATATTCTTTAATTTTGATTACCACTGCAGTGTTTTTCTATTGTTTCTGGGAAAAGATGCTAACAAATTAATTTTTTTTTGGAGATGATCTTGAACCTGGTTTAAGTTTTCAAGTCCATCTTTTTCACCTTAGGCTTAAATGATTTGTGGACTCTGGCTATTGGGAAAACTGGTGGTCAAAATGGAATTCATTTGGGATTTCATCAGTTGTTAAATCCACTGAAATTGCTGCAATTCCCATTAAATTTTCTAACAGCTATGTTGTTCAAAAATTATTTTATTAATTAATATTTACAGACAGTAATTTAGAGTACGCTATTAAGAACCTCAGTGTCAATACTACTGTTTCTGTTACAAATTACATATGTTTGCATGCTCTGCTTTACTTTCTTGAACTGACTTAAATTCCCATGCAGATGAGTTAATTCAGGAGCCTCAGGTTCCTTAAGGAGCTCCTTAAGAATTCTCTGATGATGATTTTAGATTGCATTGCGAACTTTTAAATCACTCATAGGCCCATTCTGCCTTTGACACAACTATTTGTGAGCTCTGCCATGGTTACTCTGAAACCGTGTAGGTTTAACCTACTGTTTTCATCTCCAGTTACACTGAGTATCTTGTGTGATTATCAGAGATAGCCATATCACAGAGTTTGCCTCTGACCACGTCTTCTTCTCTTCAGTTGTCAGTAATCTGATCACCTGCCAAATCGAGTCCATAATTTCTGTACTAACTGTCACAGATGGATGTTTCTCAGCTTGCAATACCTTTTAAGGCTGACAAATCCAATACCAAGATTTGTGTAGTGCTTAATAACAAAATGATGAAACCTTGCCAATTCATCAAGCCTGTGACTCCACAGGTACGTTCCATGACCTCAGTTGGCATATTTATCTTTATCAGAAACTGAACATCCACTGAAAATACCACAGTGAAAACTGGGCGATTGTATTAACTTTTCCATGCTCCTTGTTGGAGAGACAAGCTTTTTTGCTACGTTCTTGAATATCTTACTGATTTCTCCAAAACAAAACCAAAGAAAAACCCAGTCCTGCTCATTGTAAGTGGGCTGTTACAGCACATTTTGCCAAGTATTCACTGCAATTGAATTTTCAGCATCTCCAATCTTGTCTCCAGTTCATTTTCATAATGGGAAATACAATTTTAAGCCTTGTAAAGTATGGGAAAGCGTTTTGTCTCTGGAGAGCCAAAGCTTTTAAATGCCTTGAAAATATTCAGGAACAGCACGAATCAACTTGATGTAGCTTTGTCTGGCTGACATCAGTTTTCATCTTCGATCTTTGGCCAACATAAGCAATTTTGTTTGAAGGTGCTAAGAAGGGAAATGCATACGTAACATTGGAGAGGTGATTTATCCTGTTCCCCACTTGTATTCTTAAAATACAATCTCTCCACAAGAGCTGACAATTGATGATAGGAAAGTGTTGGATATTCTTGGGGTAAAAAACATTGAACATTTTCTCATTTTGTTACGGGACTATTTTTTTCAAGACTGTCAGCTGGCAGAAATTTCTGAAAAACTCCAATTTATTACACATCAGAGTTCTACCCAGCTTTTTAAGTACTGGGGTAGACATTTGTATTAGCATTTATCCAAAAAGCACTCAGATACTGTGAAATCAGCTGTAGTGAAAGGAAATTGATGCACTGAAGTCCTAGTATTTGGAATTATTCCAAAACTACTTTGCTATCTTTAAGCTTTTTGGGAGTGGGATAAAGACTTGATAAACCATATGTCTGTGTTCTGAGGACCCAACACTGCTTTCAAAGTACCAGTATCCTGACAAAAATTTTCATATGTGACCAGAAGTCTACATAGCTTCACAGGACCTCTAGACTCAGGGACTGGAAAATCAGTACCTGTGTTTGGTTTCCTGAGTTGCTGGCTTTGTTGGATTCTACATCCCCAATATTACTTTAGCGCTAATTGTTCTGTTGGATGCTGGGAAAAGAGTGAGGCAAGCTGGTAACATGCTTCCAAAATGAGGCACTTGAGTTAAACCTAATCAGCTATTTTAAAATTTCCTCTACCCCTCCTCCAGTCTGTGTGTCAGCAGAGTGGCCAAGGATTCATTTCCCTTCATCTCGCTTGGTTTTTTGCCATGATATGGTCGTTAATTGAATACCAACTGACCCAACCATCTTCAGATACTCAAAAAACCCCCAACTTCTAACATGGTTACCGTTAACATAAATAATCATCATCAACTGACAAAATCCTGCAACTTTATACTTACTGACAACCCACCATCGAGGCAAAGGCTGTCTGTATTCAATCTCAGCAGCACTGCAAATTTTAATTCTTTCAATGCTGTTGTTTCATCTTTCTCTTTCCATTCTCTACTGTAACCCTGTTGCTGCTGATATGGTTTGACACCTCAGCAACAAAGAGATGAAAACTGACAGTAAACCCAAGCTACATATAAATGCTGTGACTGTAGTTATAGCATTGAAAAATTGTTGCTTGTGTGACGTGGCTACTAGCAAAAAAAAAAAAAAAAATTTCTCTTTTTCCAGTCTTCTCATAATGTAATTACTCTTAGCTTGAAACATGTAACTTTATTAAACAGCCAGTGGCTCATGCTGTTTGTCTGCTTGTATGTTAAAGTCCTCTGAGTGTTCGATGTAAAGTCCCTTAACTCTGCTCACCAGCAGCCTTCAGGTGAGTCAGAAGCCTTTGCCAGGTAATCCTCACACCTCTAAGAATCTCCAATATCTAACTTATGAAGTTTAAAATGAAGGGAGACTTTGCATGCATTTTAGACTGGGATGGGGTGGCAGGCTCTATAATTATCCTTTGAACTAATGTCCTGGTGTGCACAAAACTTCAAAAATATTGGTAAATCTAATGCAGAAGTGCCTGCAGCACTGCTTTTTGTCTAGGGAGTGACGAGATGGCTCCTTTAATTGCGGGGTCATATTTCTAAGTGGCTACTGAACTGTCAGAAGCCACCAAAACGTGAAATGTGAAAGATCCTGTGGCTGGTTCATGGAACTACACTGGCATCTGAGTCTTTAATTCTGGATATTATGTTCTTCAGCTTGGCACTCAGTGCTCTGCTGCTACGAACTCTCATCTCTGTGCCAGGACTCCCACATATTTCCTTTCTGCAAGGAGTGCTAACGCACATACAGTAATTATCTAAACATTTCTGGGTCATAAATCACAGCATTTTAAAGCTACTTTAGTAGTACAGTACTGAAAGAATCAAAATAATATGTAATATTATCTCACAAAACCCAGGAGGTAAAATTTCAAATGTTATAAGAATATGTATTAGAACATTCATTGGCATCTCATCTCTTCCATGTGATAAATAAAAAAAAAATCATGATGCTTTTTTAAGCAAGATCATCTAGTTTAAAACACTGATAGTTTTTTGTTTGATTTCATCTGCCATGGTAATTGCTACTACACTAAGGCCAAATTCTGGCCACTTAAAATGTTTCCTTTTAAAGCCAATATTTGAACTGAAGAAAACGTTTGAAATATTTTCTATATTGTGATTCTCCAATGCTTACTATAATAACTGTATTATTTTATACAGAGCACTGAAGGCTCTGTATTGCCTTTGGAAGCTGTTGACAAGCAGTTGAGGGTTTTACAAATAATGCATAACGTCTGAATGTTACATTCCTTGTTGGAGGTTTTAAATAGTGCTTTTCAGTTCAGCTGAAAATCTTAAATCCTTTTAAATTTATAGGTACCTGAGCTTCTAGTAGCACGTGGTGATTTTCAGTGGAACTTAATCACTATTATTTATATATTGTGATATACATAATGTAAGTTAAAATGCAAATAGGGTCTTTGTGAGTGCTCTTGCACTTAACAAAATAATTCAGTTATTCTAACTTGGAGTGTTAAGCATGGGGAGATTTTGACTTTCCAAGCCAATGTAGCAAAAGGCAGCAAAAACTGATCACCTGAAAACCCACCAAAGAAATAATGAGAGAAAAATATTCTTAAAGGCTTTTGTTTTTTAATTTGTAATTTTTCTCTTAAAATAAATGAAAGGAAGAGCCTGTTTCAGTCTTTTCTTGGCAGAAGAGTTTTTAAAGAATTAAATGTGTTTGTGGAGAAAAATGTTTACTAATGAAAGGTACAGAAATGAGGAACTACTAAATTTTAGTTTCAGTGTTTGATAATAACATGGAAAGAAAGCAAAGATCCCCATCTAGTATACTAGAAAATCAATGATCTTTTTCCCATGGATTTTCTGTAAGAGTTATCAAAAGACAGGATGTTAAGATCTAATCAGTTAATTTTTGATAAGACGTTATAGTATTATACCTTTGGCATTCTAATATACTTGATAATTTTATTTTCACAGTTGTTCTTTAAGATCTGGTAACAAGGTTCAGTTTTCAAGATAACTCATACTTGGTTTGCTTGGTGTGCAAGTGGTTAAATATAGAAAACAGGTAATATTTTCATTGTCACAATTTGTAACATTTTATTGTAATATTGAATAGTGATAATATATTGTTAGATAAAAAGTTCTTTATGCTGGTTTTTTTCTATGATTTTTTCCTAATATAGTCACTTAAGTGTATTTAACTTAATGGAATTCATGTACAAAGCAGTTTTGCAAATATTTTAATTTTTCTGCTTTGGTGAAAGCAGAATACAATTAAACTAACAGAAATAACAACGCAATAATGCAGGAACAATAGAGACAAAAAATAATAAAGAAACAGTAGACTAATAAAAATTTTGTACCTTCCCCCTGAATATTTCTTTCTAAGTTTCTTGCCCTTTCTTTGCCCCATTTTCATACCTTTGAGACTTTATTCCTTAAGCGACGTACTGTACATGATTATGACTCCACTTGCTATATATGCAAATAAATTCAAAAGTTTAAGCATGTTTAAACCCATTGAATTATAACTAAAATATATGGGGTTGTTTGAAATCATTTGACTTTGCTCTCAAATTAAATTCAGGTACATTTGTTTGCCAGCAGTGTACGGAATATATTTATAAAATATTTTGTGTAACTTACATGTCCTCAGTTTAGAAGGAGAAAAGCAAAAATGAAATGTCAGATCAGCCATGCATTTATCTGTGCACAGTGCAGGGCTGATGAAGATTTGTTTCTGAGCAAGTGTCTAATACCTGCAAAGTTACGAGTGTATGTTGTACCCATTTTCTAGTCAGCATTCAAACCAGAGCAGGGAGATTAAGGAGTGTCAGCCACCAACTGGCAAATTTGAAATTTCATCTGTTTCAAGTTTCAATAATAATTATTAAAAAAATTATAGAGGTAATTTTTGGAGTTGTTTTTCACGATTCAGTGTGCTTGGGATGCCTAGGGCAGCACCAGGGTGCTGGCCTGTCTACAGGGTTTCAGTGTGATTCCTTCCAGAGATGCCAACTCCAGTTCAACATAGAATATTTATACCGGGGGTGGGGGGCAGAAATCAAACTAAGTTACTCTGAGGAACACTTTTTTGATTCAGGTTCTAGAGCTCACTTGGTCAATGCTAGTTTAAAGTCAAGAGGAAAAAGCAACAAGTTGTTTATTACACAGGCAGATGGTGTTCAGTTGTGGTTTCCTTAGCAGTTCTGTTAATCCACTTTATATTTCTTATAAGGTGTTAAAATAAGCAAAACTAATTTTTTTTTTTGACACTTCAATTACAAATAACAAGGCTGAAAACATACTATAAACATATAAATACTTGAAATGAAAGATGAGACATGTCATTCTTCTGAACTGGCCACGGCTTAATCAGTGGCAAATAGAAGAAAGCATAAATTCATGCAGTTAAAGGGCTCTGTAGTGTGTGAAGGGAAAAGACACAATCTGAATTCCACTCAGTATGCCATGATAGTCAAGGAAAAAACAGATTTTATTGAAGCCCAACCAGAACCGGGCTTTTTTCCAAAGTGGAGAAAGAAATAGGCAGGAAAAATATTTTTATTATGTACTTTAGTATTTATTCTGTAAAACAGATCTTGCTTGTAGGTGGAAAGAGACCATCTTTAATCATAGAAAATAGAAGATGTTTGGTTCAGCAGCACAGGTACTAACACATATGCTCAGATGGCTAAGAGGCCATTATTGGTATAGTATCATGACATTGCTTAAAAATAATCTATCTGATTTATTCCTTCTCTGCTTCTGGAGTGAATACATGGTGTTCACAATTAGATTGAACAAGGGAGCAAGGAGGAGGGGAAGGATAACCCTGGCAATGTAGAGGAAACTGAATGGAAACAATCAAAAATAGAATATGTTTGTATGGGGTTTTTCTTAAGAGAAGTTATTGGCTTCCCCTAATACTTTATCCATTCAGAAAAGTTACTGCCCAGAATATGAAATATTAACCTAACATGAATAGGCTTCTTTAAAGAAAATGCAGATATAAACAAAATTCTGAGGTAGACTACTTTCAAAACAACTCCCTATTTTATCTCTCAACAGCCCCAATTAAAAAGAAAATGCTGTTAAGTGAGGTTGATTTGAGCTGACTGTTAGAGAAAAATCTGGTAGAGCAATTTATCTGACTGGGGTTAGAATTAGGAACCACAAGAGAAATATTACTGGCATTTATCCTGACCATTACCTGGTCGTTGCCCAATGAATGAACTATGAAAGCAATTAAAAAGTGATTTAAACTCACAGTTCCTGTTCTTTGTTCACAGTAGCAATCTCATAACAAGCTGAGTGGTTAAGTAAAACCTGGAATGTAGAATGGATTCCTAACTTCCTTTCAGATGCTCAGGATTTGATTTTTTTTTTTTTCAGTAGTGTAAAGTGTCCATATTTATTGTGGCATTCCAGCTTTTTCCTCCTTTCTTACTCCATATGAATATCCTTTTAGCCCATTGCATAACTGTGAAAATATTCTTTTCAGTGTTAGATCTATAATTAAAATGTGGATGTAATAGATGCACATCTGCAGACAAGTACAGTTGTTTATGGAAAGCATATTAAATTCTAAAAAATGTGTGAAAAGACTCCCATTTGATTCATAGTTTAGTTTATTCACATGTTTTAAAATACTGGATAATGGTAATTTCAGGCAGAATAACTTATTTTGCATGTTTTTAAGTATGTTTGCACAATTTTCAGTGGTAAAAATGCTCATTTACTATTATCCATTTGTTCAGTAGTGTATTTTAGTGACACCTGTTATTCTTAGGATCTCCCTACTCTTAAATGTGCTGAAGATACATTCAGTAACCAATGCATAAAAATGTAAGATCTAGTTAGGACTGAATTTTGGAGTTAATTTTGTTGAATAAGGCAAACTTTTTCCAACTAATGCTAGAAGAGGTTACTCATATAAAAATTAGAATCAGAGTTATGCCTCGGGTTTTCTGAAATTTATCTGAAAGTTATATTAATAGTAGAATTTCAGCAAGTCGTTGCTTTGTGCCTCAGGACCAAATCATATGAGAAATTATACTAATAGTTTGCATTATTTAAAAATTACTCTAAGTGTGTAGATGAGACTGATGATTTTCTATAGAGGGAATGAGGGGGATGTCAACATGGAAAAGTGCAGACAGCATTTTCTGTGTGTATCTCCCAGATGGATAAATTTATAAAAAGTAATTTCTAGTAGGAAATTACCACTCTAGTTATACAAATCTTTTATGCAGGAGTTTTTAAAATGTAGAATGAATGTCTATAATGGAACTAAATTATTCTTCTGTAATTCAAACACTATGCTAGTTTTAAATATATGCTGATAGCTGCATGAAAGCTTGTAGCTGCAGTCTTACATGACACACCTGTTTTATGAAGGACTGAGGATGAAATAAGCCCCAAAAAAGCTGCAATTGTCACATGACTTAACCACAGCAGCCAATATTAATGTAGAGGGAGAGTGGATTTACCACTTGTCAGCATATATCCATAGCCATGGTGTGTCTTTAAATATTTGCTAAACCATTCCGTCTGCCTGCCAATGCAACTCATCAATACTTTTTGGTTTAACTTAGGATGTTTTCTTTACCCAAAGATATCTTTGTCTCTCTTTCAGTGGCCTTTCCCCCAGTATGGGGAGCATAAAGCTCAAGTCACTGATATTTTCCCCACTTAACTGGAAAATGATGCTGTCTGTATACGTTCTTATAGGTCAGAATTTCAATCTTTCAGTATTTCAATCTATTCACTATATTATCAGTCCTTCTTGGGTTCATATACCAATGTAAAGACACTGTAAAGGAAGCATGGTTGCCTATAGAATATTTTATGTGAATAGTCATACAAATTCTAGAAACAGATGATGCGTAGTTCTGTGCAGGAAGATAAGCAAAATATCTTCCTAAAAATATGCTTACATATCAGCATGTTGATGCTACTGTAAGTAGTACAGTGAGTCCATTTCTAAATATCATATACTTCAGATCATGTAGTTGTAATTATTGGTATCTGAGGTATTGAAGCCTCTGTGAGACTTTCCTGCAGTAACCTCTTGAACTCAAAGGTAAAAACAGAATGTTTAGCATTCTACAAAACTTCCAGATAGACCTTTTATTAATTGTTCCCTGTGTGTTTGGATTATCAGTGATCTCAATTTGGATGAGACAGCTGCTATTGTAACTCATTCAGCTCCTGTCAGTATGATTGTCAGGAAAGTCTTCTGCCTTAGTTCTGAGACCCACCCATAATTTTCAGTTCACATCAAATTGGATAGAAAGCTAAATTATTTTGGTCTATTCATGCAAGAAAGTAAATTAAGTTGTTAGAGTTTGATCACATGGTCAAATGTACTACTGTGTCTTAGGGCAGTGTTTGACAAGCAGAATTCAAACTGGCTTCCAGTAATAGGAACCTGACATAAGCTTTTTATCTTGAGACATTTGTGGATATCAGACTAGCTAAAACTCAAGTAAGTAGTACAGTCAGTGTGCTTCCTAGTGAGTTTGAGATTTTTTGATTCAGATTTTTACAGATGTATACAATAGTTCAAGATTGCTATTCTCTTTGATTATTCTGTGTTGTTTGAATCTGCTCATATGAAAAACACTTTTCAAAAACATGCTAAGCTATATTAGTGTATATTCCATAGTAAAGTTAGCTTTTATTTGTAATGGTTACCCTTTTTTATGTTAATTGAAATAATAGGACTTTTTTGAACAGAAGTTTCTGAGAGTTTATGAAAATGTCATGTTAGGTCAAGAAATTTTGGAGACCAGACTTACTTGAAAAAGCCTCTTCATAGCTGAAAGATTTCAGTTAGTATAGACCTTTCGTGAAATCTTCATACTCTTTGAAATTAATGGACTGATTGTAAGGTCACAGCTCTGTTCCTTACAGAACTCTTGGAAAATTAACAGCATTCATTCACCTGGAAAACATGGTCGTTTTATGTAAGTGAAACACAACATAAATTCCTAATAAAACAGCTAAGAAGGTAGAGTGAGATAAAAGCAGTCCAATGTGTTTAATGAGTTCATATAGATATTTTATAATGTTATGTCTAAAAAATACACACTTTCTCCTGAACAGTGTAAAAGCTGGGTGATAAGTAGGCTGTATGGAAGCAGACCTCAGTATAAAATACTCTTTGTGGCCTCTTTCCTTATCTTTAAACTGGAGGTGCTTTCTCTCTTATTTACCTGATTTCTTTAGACTATCTAAGATTGTCTCTTACTTTTAAAACATCCTGATTTTTCTCTGGCTATAGTATAACATGCATACTTTAAAATATTTTATTAGAAAACATGTAGTTCATAAAATTTAGTATAATTTGTGTATCTTACCTATTTAACAAATCTGCAGTTTTATTAGAGAAGATGTCACCAAACACTGCTTGAAAACAATGCCTTGATGGGGCAGTGGTGCTGCTTTGAAATCCCCTGCAAAAACTTAAAATTACAGAATTCTTATGTACGAATAGCAGCCTTAAAATGCTTATTCATTAAATATTTACCTATGAAGGAAAGTAACCAATGAGTTTCCCTTAGTTTCTGCTTTTTTCCTTTTTATCCCTGGACATGGGTTTGATTTTGACTTGAAGATCTATTTGTTAGTGTGGTGAAACAATTAACTGAGTGACTGAAACCACTGATATGGGGAAAATAAAATATTTTTGCTAGAAAAAGAAAAATAAAACAACATCTTTGTTCAGCAGGAGTTTTGTTGAGTGTTGGTGATCAAATATTGTAGCCATTTTTAATTTTTCGTTATCTCTTTTGCCAATGATCTGTCCAGCTGATTCATGCCTAAGTCACTTGTTAATTCTTTTTTTCTTTTCCATCTCCTCTTTTTATCTCTCCCTCTTCCCCAGCTCTTACACCTTAACTCTTAGAAGAGGGTACCTTGGTTGGTTTTTATTAATTCTATACATGAACCTGTTAAAGTTTTTTTTATGATTTTTAAGTTAACATCAGTTCCACAGCATGCCATTTTTTCTTGCTGCCATGCAGGTTCTTCCAATTTTCTTCCAACACTGTGAGAAAGATGTCAACTATTTTGAATAGTAATCATTTCTTTGGTATTTT
The DNA here is from genome assembly GCA_013397915.1 of Daphoenositta chrysoptera. NCBI lineage: Eukaryota > Metazoa > Chordata > Aves > Passeriformes > Daphoenositta > Daphoenositta chrysoptera. The sequence goes on along the minus strand of VZRO01008061.1, from coordinate 378,698 downwards.
CCCCTAACTTCTGAAAAAGGAAAATTCTTTTCCAAATTGCTGACTTCAAAATACCATTTGACTTATACAATGAATATAACTGTACTATGAAAAAAATTTTCATCTGAAAGATTGATTTTCACTCACAGAATTGTGATTTAACCAGGCTTCCAGCCAAACAATTATTTTAGGGTTATACATATTATATATCCATATTCTCCAAAGAGATGTCATTAAAACCTGGTAATTGTTAGGCTTCTGAAAAGACCATGCAGTTATGAATAAATGCTTTAGCATTAATTTTTGAGGAAAAAGCTCAGGGACTTACTTGTGTGGATTTCATTAATGGCATTTCAACAATGAAAACTCCCTGTGCTTTATATTGTAAACAACTTTTTGTATGATTGGAGTTTAATTTGTGGTATTGCTCCCTACTATGAGCTAGATAATGCAAAACTTGGAAGACGATCGTTCCCTGTTGTATGTGGTGCACACTTTGCAAATCCAGGGACATGTTGCAATGTCACAGGTGAAGAAAATATTAGACTGGGAGCTGAGGGATCAAACAACACATAAAGAAAAGTCGTGCTCTTTGTTGTCAGAACAGATGGTGCTTCCACAAATTTTGGCCATGATAGGGAAGGTCCTACAGAAACAGCATGGCCTTGGCTGGTAGCCCTTGATTGTTTTCCCTGGTGGGTGTACCAGGAATCCAAGGTTACGTTCAGGAACAGCTGTTTTGCACAGATTGCAGCAAATTTGATGTCTGTCTCTCAGTTCCAGGAGAAATCCTGTAAGTGTTGTTGAGGAGTTGGGCTGCTCCAGAAGTGTAATAAGCAAAACATGCTCTGTGGTCCAGGGCACATCATCCCAAGTTAAGTGTTCTCACTAGTTGGTTGTAAAACCACCTTTGACCATTTCTGTCATTTTAAGTAGAAATGCTGTTCTATTAAAATTTTCTCAGGAGTTTGGATGTAGATTATTTAAGATTTTATGTTTGCTCTTAATGTTAATCTCTATAGGTTAATTCCTATTAAAAGGACAAAAATTAAAAAAATAGAAATTATCCTTCAGATAACTGTGCCAGTGCAGAGCATTCAAAATGACTCTGCTCATTTTCCTGTTCAGTTCTTGTTTCTCATTTCATTCTGAAATGAATCTGAGAAGAGTTTTGAACATGTAGAGTGTGACAGGACTGTAGCAACATGAGACACATAAATTTGTTTAAGGACATTTAGTATGAGACCAACTAATTTTTACATAAAGCAGATTTATATGGGAATCTTTATTTAGAGTACAGACTGGATATGGTTTTACTTTAAGGTCTTCTTCAGTTAAAATTGTAGTGTTGCATGTGCATAAAAAGAGTTTTGATGAGTACATCAAAAATTAAATTGAATCTATCCTAGAACATATATGTAAAGGAAGTTTTGGAAAAAAGCACGTTAGTATGTTATATCCACTTATACTTGCCAATACATTCTAATTTGCTGTTCACAGTTTATTTCATACTACATTTTACACTCAGTTATCAACTGTCCTCACCGAGTTGTCTCACTTGAAATGTGAAACACAAACAATATTCCTTCCTCACAAGGTCGCACCGTCCCACACTAACACACCTATGTTAACACAAACGTGTCTAACCTGTTCAGAAAGACCTCTAATGATGGTGGTTCTGCAGGCTGTAGAACTTGGGAGTCCAGTTTTTTCCAAATATCTGATCACATCAGCTAATAATTCTCTAAGTATCAAAGAAAGAAAGGCCATGCAGTAAGAAATACTGTATCTGTCGATAATTTCTAAGAATGAATGACATGCATCCTGTAGTCTAAGCCTAAAAAAAAAAAAAAAAAAAAAAAAAAAGTTAAAATTAGAAGAACTTCTGAAAATGAGAAATGTCTGGAATGTACTGTCACCTGCTCAGTCTCCTAGTCATGGCTAACATTGTGTGCCATGAAGCATTTATATTGCTTATAACCTGTTTTTCAGAACTCACTTGTTCTGTGGTTGGCTGCCTCCTTAGTTGAGAGGGATTTTGATCAACTTCCACAAAAAGCAAATCTTCCAATTCTGGGCTTGACTTGGAAGGTTTTCTAGTTCATCTCTTCCTGGTTCTTTGCTAAGACATTTGTATGACATTCAATTTGCAGGGTAGCACTTTCCGAAATGTGGTTTAATCTGAATCTGGTTTGGTGAACATGGCTTATCATATTTTACTAAGAAAGCTGAAGAAGTGTGTTACCCAAGCAAAATTAGATGGGTAGGAACTGGCTTGGTGGATACAGTTCCTAATTTCATGTTGGTTTTTATTGTCATTTTAAAGACCTGCCATATAAAATAGTATACAGAAGTCTAAGGAAAATCGAAAGTGCAGTAATTTGGCAAGTTTTCTCAGTGACATTTTTGCCAACTGAGCGAGTTCAATGCATAAACTAGTGTAAAAAACGTATTCTCTTTCAATCTTGACAGTAACCCATTAAAGTTTTATACAGAACAAAGTTAATATCTTGTAGTGCAAAGTTTCTGAATTATACATCAACAATATAAAAAATACAGGTTAAGTTTTATTCATTAAGACCATTGCAGAATATGCTAAAAAAATAATTAAATGAATAATTAGACTTTCTACGTAGTTGGATTTGTTTGGAGACTTGAAAACTTTATTCCATTTTTCCTTTGTGAATAAAAACAAATACAGTACTGGTATTTAATCTATTTCTGGCTGCAATGGGTTATTAGCAAGTGTACCAAAATTCATTTTCATGTAGGAAATATTACTGGGCTAGGAGCTGCTTAAGAGGTAACTTAGTCCCTGATCTGTCTGCTGCAATTACTGTATATGGGATTTCCCAGAGAGGAAAATGATAAATCCCTTTCACTTCTGAAAGACTTCATTATTGACAGGAAAGGAGGAAGGAAAAAAGGGAGTTTCAGAGGAAAACCAAAACTAAGACACTGAAGATCCTTTAGTAATCAAAGGATAGATGGCTTCTTTACTCAGGTCAACTTTAAAATAATGTCTTTTGTCATTGCAGTGTTTTGTCTCTTTCATTTTTGGCATTGAATACTATCATCCTTAATAGTTCTATAATTTAACGGTGGTGAAAAAGCAAAACATCATTTTTGAATCACCACATTATGTTAAATTTGCAGGTGATACAAAATTAACATAGATTGAAATGTAGCTGATTGTTTCTCTGAATGTGCTTTTCTTGCTTGCTTTTAAGTTAATTAAGTTCTATTGAGTCATCATGGATTTTATTTCTCCCTAGGATGATGTTTTTCAAGCCTTGCTATTTACCAAGGTAATTTTTCTGTTTTCATTTGCTGGTACATGCAGCTATATAAAAACAGGCAGATGACACTACTGACCCAGAACCAGCTCTACTGCCACTCTAAAAAGTTTTGCTTTCCAATTAGTCTATCCTAACCATCCTTGTATTTCCTAAGTTGCTGTGCACAGCTGAAGTCAAGGACAAAATGGCCCAATGTCTTATTGTTGGTTTGATTATTGACTGTACTAGGATTCTCAAGAAATTCCTGAGTTCTGATCTGTCCAGCATCCCTGATTACATTTTCAGGGATAGCCAGGGTACTTTTTGGTGTTCCACGATGTCTATATATCACAAAGGAAAGAATGAGAAAGAAGAGAGCTCTAAAAACTCCTGTAATCCTTAGAAGAACTTTTCTTTGGCCTGTGCCATTGTTTTGCACAAATTCAAACAGAACACCCTTGGTGAAATGAAATAAAAAGGAAATGTGTTTAACTATTAATGATACATCAAATTGTTGTCTTAAAAGCTCCTCCAACAGTTGTTTCTTCATCTCATGCAAATCAAACAATGTATCAAAAAAAATCATCAATTAAATCTGAATTTTAAAAATTAGGTCTCCTCAGCGTAATGGAAACTATCACTCAAAACATTTTGTAAAATACACAGGCATTCATATATAGTTATCTTCTTGTCTTTGGTATAGATGTAATCAGAGGAAAATAAAGATTCAAGGTCTGTTATTTCTTGGTGGTTTTTGGGTAGCTGGTACTGAAAACTTAAAAGCCAAAGCAAAATTCCTGTAAGTACAGAAACCAGTTTGTTCTTAGTCCACGTGAGAAAATTCTGTGTCCTCTTTCTTCCAGAGATAGGTAAATATCCCAGAGAAACTATCCTAAGTTTACCTTGTATATTTTGAAACTTGCCATTTTAGTTGAAGATTCATCTTCCTCTGCATGTTTAGATTACAATTAGTCTGCTTCCAGTGAGGTCATGCTCTTACGCAGAGAAACAGGATGAGTCTGTACTTACCTGTCAACCTGCTACAACCAATTCTGCAGGTACATAAGTGCGTCCCAGATACGTTCTAACCTCAAAATTTTATATATTATGTGTTTGTAATGGTTTGACACTGGCCCGATGCCAGTTGCTCGCTCACCGTCCCCTGCCACAGCTGGGCAGAGGAGAGAAAAAAAAATTAACGAAGGGTTAATGAGTTGAAATAAGGATCGGGAGAAAACACCTCAAGGGCAAAATAGGGTTAACATAAAGTTACAAAGTGAATTTATTGCTAACAGAATTCGAGAAGCATAATGAGAAGTAAAATAAGCCCTTAAAACTCCCTCCTACCCCCCGACAGCCCATGGAGACAGGGCATGGGGGTTTGGTCAGTTCATCACCGAGATTTCCTTCCTCTGCTCTGGGAGAGGAGTCCTCCCCCCTGAGACCATGGGGTCCCTTCCCACGGGAGACAGTTCTCTGTGAGATTCTCCAGTGTGGTTCCAATCTCACGAGCAGCAATCCTGCCAAAACTGCTGCAACGTGAGTCCCTCCCACGGGCACACAGTCCTCCCAAAACTTCTGCACCGTGGGTCTCTCTTCCACGGTGTGCAGCCCTCCAAGGACAGGCTGCTCCAGCCTGGAAACAGGGGCCCTCTCTCTCCACCAGGTCTCCCACTGGATCACAGCCTCCTCCAGGCATCCACCCGCTCCGGCGTGGGCACCTGCCCCATGGGCTGCGGGTGGATCTCTGCATCCCACATGGATCCCCATGGGCTGTGGGTGGGTCTCTGCATCCCCCGTGGATCCCCAGGGGCTGTGGGTGGATCTCTGCATCCCACATGGATCCCCATGGGCTGTGGGTGGATCTCTGCATCCCCCGTGGATCCCCACGGGCTGCGGGTGGATCTCTGCATCCCCCGTGGATCCCCAGGGGCTGCGGGTGGATCTCTGCATCCCCCGTGGATCCCCAGGGGCTGCAGGGGCACAGCTCCTTCACCGTGGTCACCATCACGGCCTGCAGAGGAATCTCGGCTCTGTCGCCTGGAGCACCTCCTGTCCATCCTTCTCCACTGACCTTGGTGTCTCCATGTTGTTTCCCTAACAGGTTCTCACCTCCTCCTCTTCTCTGGCTAGAATTGCAAAATCTTGTGACTTTGTTTTGATTTTCTTCTTAAACATGACATCACAGTGGCATTACCAACCTCTCTAATTGCCCCAGTTTCAGCCAGCAGCATGTCCATCTTCAGAGCCATCAGGGACTGGCTCTGCTGGACATGGTGGAAGCTTCCAGCAGCTTCCCACAAAAGCCACCTCTGTGGCCCAACCTGCTACCGAAAAAAACAGGCTCTACTAAACCAACACAGTATTCTGTGCATATCCAGACTAGTTCAAACTGCTTCCTTGGGAGGTACTTGGCAACACTCAGCCATCAAACAACCAAAATATGGCCTCTCTTTTTAGGGCACAAGTGAAAGTAGATGTTTTAGTGCATCACTTTTGTATAACGCCTTAGAGATTGGAATGCTTTCCAAGAAGATAAGGACAGTGGTTTCAAATCAGTCAGAGGAAATGGAAATTGTATCTTCTCCCTCTCAGCAGAACTCTAATGGCTCCTTAAATGCATTGAGAATAACCACGTCTACACTGGTGAGATGTCCGTGTGTACCGTGTGCATGTTTTAAGTCTGGTGACACAGTATGGATTTTGTTCTACTGCTGCTGGAAGACTTGACTGAATGTTGGTAGGTAGATCTAACGAAAACTGCATTTTTTAATTAAAAAACAGGAAAAAAGCATACTTAATTTCTAAATCACAGGGTCATTAAGGTTGGAAAAGGCTTTGGGTCATCAAGTCCAAACTGTGACTGATTTCCACCTTATCAAAAAGACCAGGACACTGAGTCCCATGTCCAGCTGTTTCTTGAACACGTCCAGGGATGCTGACTCCACCAGCACTCTGGGAAGCCCATTCCCATAACTGACAACCCTTCCCACAGTGAAATTCTTCATGATGTCCAACCTGAACCTCCCATGACTCAGGGAGGCCATTTCCTCTTGTCCTGTGGCTTTTTACCTGGGAGAAAACACTGATCCCAACTGGCTACACCCTCCTCTAAGGTATCTGTAGAGAGCAATAAGGTCCCCCCTGAGCCTCCTTTTCTCCAGGCTAAATTACTAAAATAACAACATATCAAATAAATGCAAGTTGAGACTTTTTATTTATGCATAAAAAGTAGATTTTTGGGTTTTTTTTACATGGGACAATGTAGCTTGTAAGAATAATCACTATCTATTGTAATTAAGGTAGTCAAATACACAGTTTTAAAATACTTGGGAGTTCTGAATGTTGTTCTGATACACGTAGACACACAAGACACAAGTGTTAGGTTTTGGGGGATTTTTAATTGGTTTGGTTGGGTTTTTTTAAGATTAAAGATATCTCATATGGTGAAGGTAAATTAAAATTTCTAATCAGCTCAAGGCAATTTTTGAAGTATTGAGTGTACTCCTCCATTTATGTCCTTCAGACTCTCTCTGCCTTTTGATTTGCATGCATGCAAGGATGTGCATTTTTAGATGAGCTTTCTGTTTTTTGCTAATAAGCTGAAGAGTTTTTAAAAGCCAGGTTAAATTTAAGCTTAGAATAGTAGTGTATAGAAAATATTTTGAATGCATGTGTCTAAATACAAAATTGAATTTTACAGGAAACGGAAAGGTTTTATACTGACACAATTTTACAAGATTTTTACTTTTTTAAATCTATTTTACCCTTTTTGTGCATGTGAAAGATATTGAACTCGAGAAAAAGTAAATAAAAGACAAAATATCATTTAGAAAAGAAAGGTCCTTTGGTTAATGTATTTTGCTTTTTGCAAAATCATCCTGGAAATGAAACTTGCATACAGGAAAACACACATTGCAAGTTTGTTTTTTTATGTTTCATAATTAATCACCAAGTTTGCCTCTTGTCCTAGAAACCTTCAGCTTCTAGAAAAGGAACTGAAGACTGACTTTTCTCAGGTGGGAGAGTTTCTTGGGTTTTTAAAAAATTTTTTGCAAAGGTTTAGAATGAGCAAATATTAGCTTCCTTTTATGCTTTTTTGGGACAGCCATTGAAGAATGGAAGCAGTTACTATCAGGCAGTACAGGTTGCTAACACAAAAGTGGATTTGGTTTTGTACAAAGGAGGAGTGTTAGAGCTGGCACTACTTTATCAGAATTCAGAAAATAGGATTGTCAGCTTAACCAGGATCAGTGGCCAGCAGCTGTTTACCTGGAATGCACTTAACAGCATTTAAATTGTATTTTACCAACAGCTGTGGAACCTTGTGTTGGATTATAATGACAGTCATATGCTGACTTGATGGGGATTTTTAAATAGTCCATTAATACTCTGACTAGAATTAGAGCTATGAAGAGAAAATTAAAGCTGTAGGGCGTTTTATGATTTTTTTGGTATATTTATCACAACGTGAAATGCTTACAAAATGCAATGCCAAGAGTTGTAGCTCAGTGAAATTCTAGTTTACTTAATAAATTGTCACAAGTATTTGATATGCTAGTGTCTTTAGTATAGGGGAAACCTTTAGTGAAAATAAAACAGTCTTGTCCTTTGCCTGTGTATCTTCTAAGAGTGAAGCTCTTTCACTGTCTGAGAAACGAGACAAATGCTGAAATGTGAGTGTAACCAAGAATTTTACGTTTCCTCCCAAACTACTCTCTACCTACTCAAGCCAGGGCTAACCCTGCATGCCACTGTCTCCCCAGCATTTGGACCCAGCAGAGGATATTGATATATTGATAGAAAATGCTTATGTAAAAGGTATGTTACTTTCTTTGCCAAGTAAATCATGAGTATTTAATAATATGTATTAAAAAGGTGCTGTTATTCCAGCATTCGGGGAGTGAAAACAGGATAATTTCTCCAGTTCATAAGTATTTTGCAAGCTGTTAAGGGCTCGATGGTTTTAAGGTAAAAAGGATGGGATTTACACAGGTTTGACTGTATATCTGGCAAGGCACAGGATCTAAACGAAAATCCAGGTTGCATTTTATCTATTTCTAAACTCTATACATGTGAGTCCAAAGAAGAGTCTTTCGGCTAAATGGCTTATGCTTTAATCCTGAAGTACAAGTAGAATCACAGCAAACTTTTTCAGATATTATCCTATAATGGAAGTGTTGCAAACCCTTTCGTCTTGGTCATTTCTGATCAGATTATCAGAAAAATTGCAGTTTTCAGCAGCATACCTGAATAACTTGGAAGATTTTTTTCTGGTTTTATATTTATCTATTTTTCTTCTTTTTCTTTTTTTTTTTTTTTTAAATTCTGAATTCTATGGAGTAGCCATGCATATCTTGCCTTTCGAACTGTATTTTAGAAAGCTGCAGTTCCCTCTAAATTAAATAAGTGGATTTTAGTATAAGAAGGATTGACAATTGCAGGTTAGAATCTTCATTTCACCTTGTCCAGGGAAATGAAGATTGATTTTCTTGGTCTTTATGAGGCAATGGTTAGTGCTGGGAGATACTTATTCAATTAGAGAAGCAGTTAGTTCTGAAAATCAGGTTATTTATGTTGATGTTTAGAGGCACTTGTCTCTACAGAAAGGAATAGTGTTAGCTGCTTTCTCTGTGTCCTTCCTTTTCCCATCTCCAGTACCTAAGGATATGTACTAGGTGACTACAAGTTTTTGCAGCTGTGTTAGGCAGAAGAGAGAGGACGACAGTGAGTTTTAAAAGTCTAAAGAGGAGTGATCCCATACAGAAAAGACAAAAGACATCCTATAAGGGGAAGCTGGGATGACACCCAAACATCCACATTCTTACTAAAATCCATGGCTTCTGTAAAAACCTGCAAGAGCCAGTGCAGTCTTGCAAAAAATACATTCTGCCTAATTATCTAAGAGGATGACTTATCTAAGAAGTCTCTGAAACAAAATTAAAGCCCAAACCCTGTTAAGAAGAAAGAGAGGGGAAAGGAGAATTCAGGATAAATTACTGGCAAACTGCTTATCAGTCACAGTGTTTTAAGGATACTAAACCTCTACTCCTTGCTTTGTCAAAAAGTTATTTGAGCTCTTGGACAAGATATTTTTCTTCTTTGTTCCTCACTTTACAAAGTAAAATTCAAGATTCTCTTACCCCATTTCACCTTTCCTTAATATTGTTCTAGTTATATGTTGTTCATGTGCAGCTGCCTATATAAAATGTTCTGAAAGGAGGGACCTGTTTGCAATTAATGGGATGAAAATAGTAATAAAATGCCACTTGAAAATGTTAATGAGTTGGTGTTGTAAACCTGTGATTCTCTTTTGTAACTTTTTATGAGAAAAGAATAATGAGGACAGAAAAAGTCAATGGGGCCCAGAGTAGTTTAGAATTGTGTATGTTTCAGAGAGCATTACCCATTTAAATATTACAGTTACATTTAGATTGATGAAGAAGGCCAATTTAAAAACATCTTGATAATGTGAGTATTTGAAGAAATTCATTTTGTGTCTTCTGTTCCTTGGTTACTGCTTTGAGCCCAGATGCACGCTGGCACGAGGAGGCTTCTCAGACAGTTCAAGCATGGCCATGTTACAGCCAAGAGTGAAATAGGTGGAAAAATAGAGTTTTTTCAAGTGGTGATTATGTTCACTTCCATTTTTAAGTGAAAAAAAGCTCACATGATAATTTGAATAAGAACAGGGACAGCTGTTTTTCTTTGGTGTCTGCTTCCCTGACTAAAGAAAGAGAAATATTTTCATCGAAACATAGAATGATTTGGGTTTGAAAAGGCTGTTCAGATCATCAAGTCCAACTGTGAACAAAACACTACCAACTCCACTAGAAAACCGTGTTCCTAAGTGCCATGTTCATTCATTGCACATCACGTTGAAGGGAATAATTACTCATTTAGACTAAAATTTGGGAATATAGACAAGACCTTAAAGGGATGTGCATGGAAGTGGCTGGTGCTCCATTGGTTTAAGATAGTTAAGTTGCATCATTTGTTACCATATAATTTTATAGTAATTTGTATGTCTATCTAGAGTCTCAGGTATTAAACAGATGCAGAAATTATTAAATAATGGGGTGACCATATTCAAAGAGTAGTTCTGAGAGAATTATCGGTGTATTATGTGCGATAAAATGAAATGAGAACTATGTTTTCAAGACACTATTATTTTAAATGCTATTCAGAAAACTCGACCAAAGAAATAATTACTTTTTCTCCTAGTTGGTCCTGACTAGGTCGCACTTGGAGTACCATATTTTTTCAGTATTGCATTTTAAAATGACAAATTGAATCTTAAGTGGCAAAGGGTTCAGAAATGGAAGCCTATAAATGAAGAACATTTCAGTTCTTCAGAGTATACAGCCCTCATAAAAGAAAACAAGAGGGAGAAAGGAAATTGATAGCATAGAGAAAGGCAAAGATTTCTAAATTGGATAAGATCCAGCTGTTGCTTCACAGTAGGAGCAGAGAAAGCAGGCAGTTAATTGAAAGCAAGAGAGAAAATACTAACACAGAACTGTATGAAAGTGTTAAGCCTCTAGAATGAACCAAGCATATCCAACAGTTGCTTTTGCTAGAGGAAGATGTACTTTTGTGGCAACTACCACCAAAGACTGATAAATAGAGACAATTTTTTAATTCATATTTTTTATTAATGGCTTAATTATCAATATCATTGTTCAAGTAATGCTGCATCTTAAGCGCGGACCTTTATTTTGTGACATTCCATCAAATATGTTTTATTACATTTAAAATGGTTTACTTAAGTAAGAGTGAGAATTTTTGTGGTTCTTAAAATACAATTCTTCCATTGGCTACCGACTGTCACTTTCACTTCAAGAATAGTTAAAAGGTTCATGTTTAATGCTGCAGTGTCACAACTGCAGGTGCCAAAGCAGTTGTTGCTGCCAGGGAGGACTGACAATTTCTGGAAACTTATTTCCCAGTTACTCATTTGTACCTTATTGATTTTTTAAATACTGGTAGGAATGCGAAAATGGTGACATCACCTAGTGTCAGAGATAATTTATTGGTTAGTTAATACCATGCTTTTCATGTTTCCTGAAATAATGATCCATTTGGGGAGTGGCATCCTTTTCCTAGGCAATAAACTGCTTAAATTTTGGCAACCTGTTAATCTACCTAAGTGTACCTTGAAAAACATGTGAATCAGTACATTTCATGTCCAGTGTGTCCTTGAATGATGTTTTCATTCATGTTATAATGCAAATTAACTCAATTAGTGGACTTCTTTCTTTTAAGACTCAATGCAGAGGCTGATGAACACCATTAAATAGAAGAAATACTTGATGTTCCCCTCATGGTTGTGATTTGGAAAGCTGAGGAGGAGTGACTTATATTAGAAGACTACAGATTAAGCAAATAGCATCAAGAGACATTTCTGAGAGTTGTGAGAGTTGAATATTCACTCTGTTCTCTAGATTATGGTGTGCAAAGTCTAAATGGCTACAGGAGACATGGTTTTGGGAGCTTTTTTGAAGAAATTATATCCCTGAAAGTTGCCATTACTAAAATATTCTAAACTTTTCTGGGAGATCAGTATTAGGTCTTAAATATATCTTTGGTTAGAATAACTACAATGTACAAAATGTTGCAAATTTGGGCAGCAAGTCCTCTTACTGAATTTTGGGATATAAAAAGATATAAAAAGATATAAAAAGATCTGAAAAGTATGAAAAGAAACAGCGCTTTAATGGCAAGTTATCTAGGAAGGGGAAGAATTTCAGAACTCAAAAACAAACCTAAAAATTGCCAATCGTTCCTGTATTCCAAGATAAATATTAAATGTATTTCTTTATCTACCAGGCATTTTTATATGTCTGCCTGGCCAGAATGCTGGTCAAATCTAAATGCAATTTACGCATGGTTATCTCTGTACTTCTACAGCAATATTTTCTCCCATAATGCTTTTCTACATGAAGTTCAAGATCAAGATATTACAGAGAAAAGATATTTGGTGAAAGAAATGGATATGATGTAAACACAAAATTTAAATGAAATTTTGCATAAAGTGGAAAAGTTTTTATTTATATCTAAAAATCAGTGCAGTGGATTGATTCATCAGAGAGTGCAAGTAAAATGGAGATGTTCCTATTGTTTGGACTATATTACCTTTGTTACGTTCCTTTCAAATCAAACTATGATTCTGTGATTCCTAGTCCAGAGGAGAGTAAAATATTTGTATTATTAGTTATAAGAGTGTCCAGGTTATGTGTTACAAACATTAAGGATGGAAATAAGTACAATGTGTATACAAATATTTTTTGTTTCCGCTTCAGATAGGAAAGCTGTAAGTGAAATAAAATAGGTTAAATAGAAAGCAAAGGTATATAAATAGAGAGAAAATCACCTATACTCTCATTTGCATGAGGTTTGCCAAGAAGTGAGGGGGAAAAATTAGAGGAGGAAAAGAAATAATTAATATATTGCTTTCCTTAATGGAATTCCACGTGCTCTACTTGATCTCATGGACATTCAAATCTGTACCAGGATAGGTATTTGAGGTGTATAAATGCCTAATAGTTCCTGTTAAGTTACTACTCTTAGAATGGTTACTCCTAATGTTGCTTAACTTAAGTTGATGTATTCAATCTAAATAGTGAAAGAATATTTACAAGCTGCATAATATGTGATAAAAGCAGGATGTGTTTCGAGCTAAGATTATTCATAGGAAAGCCTGTCAGATCAGGGAAATTTTCATAAAGCCAAATCAAGATGCACATGTAAATTAACAGATTTGGACAAAGAGTCTGATGGAAGGCTTTGGAGGACAATGGTTTATGCAGTAATAAAATAAAATTTAACAATAGCCTGTAGCAAACATCTGTTAAGGAAGTGTTTGGGAGAAATTCATCACTTAGCTAGTCAGGGGTGCAGTGTCTGTGGGCAGTAGCTTAACTTTCAGGGATCTTGGAAGTACAATGTTCCAGGCAGGAGTCTGATGCTTTCCCTGGGTTTGTGTGAGACCAGTTCCTCCTCCAGTGGCCATGAAACTGTCAAGAACATTACTGAAAGCAGAAGGGACTAATTTGGTGTGTGTGTGTTTGTCTTCACGCCTGCAGCACAAAATTGCTTTAAGAAATTTTGCTGGAGGGGGGCGTATATGAGTGTATATATCTGTTTAACTGCTAGATAAGCTAAAAAACTTCAAACAACTGCTAACAGCAAGGTAAACTCTTCTTGAGTTCTTCTGTTCCCTGCTTGATTGTTCTTGAATTTTCTGCTTGTTTTTTTTTCCTATTATAAGGTTAAGGTTGGAGCAGAAGTACACAAAAAAATCTAATATACTTCTGTGAGAATTTCTCTATACGCCTAGTCCACCTCTATGATTTATTGCTTTTTGAAGATATATGTTTTTGAAACAATACTTCTTTCATAATGTATAAACTAAAGAAAAGAGTAGAGACATAGACTGATAGGCTGTGTTTGGGTGAACTGGTGATGTATGGAAGTACTACTTACTAAAATTACCTTGGGAAAGGTACATCTGTGATGTTTTGATGCAAAGTTAAAATAGGTTTATGAATTTGAGACCATGAATTTGGGATACAAGACTATCAAGAATTTTTTAACCCAAGATATATTTCTCCTTTTAACGATTACTGTTTACGTTTTTGTTAAATCTACCTTTGAGATTAGTAATGAGCTGGATGATTAACTGGGAAAATCATACCCAATATTAAAGGAAAAAAAAAAAAAAATCCAGCAAACTGCTCTGGTATGGCTTGAAGCCTGAATTCTGGATTATACCTTATATTCCTGCATAGAACAAGAGCTAAAGACTAAAATGTGAGTGTTGGGACTAAGCCTATTGAAAATAGTATATTTTCCAATGGAAATGTTCTTGTATCCTGTGTTGTTTGTTGGCTTCAATGTCCTTCTTTAGGCAAGGTGCAATTTGTCATTTAGAGGTTTTAAATGTTAACAGTTGTATTTTTTATTTTTTAAAATGCAAATATTTCAAGAATAGTTGCAAGGATTTGGTGCAAGCAATTTTCCTAATTGCTTGGTAACTTCAAATAAAATTTATTTATGGAATACTTGGTACAGAAAAGTTATTAGTCTTGTAGGGAGTGTAAGTATATGAATGCTTGCTGTGTATGTCGCTATTTGTAACATTTTTGATTCTGTATTTGCAAATTAGGAAAAAATCAACGTCTTCAAGATTAAAGGGTGTTAAAGTAGGAGACATTTCCTTCAGAAATAAAGCAGTGAGCTATTCATACACACCAAAAGCAATTAACAAAGAGATAACTATTAATAATAATTAAAATTTTTCATTTATATTATTTTTTTAATATTGTATTTAAATTAACTGGGTTGTTTTGTCTTTCAGTGCATTTAAATATGGTTAATAATGTCTAAATGGTTAATGCAAATAGTTAAAATTATTTTTCTCTTCTCTAATATAGATAAACTGTTGGATTTGCGGAATTAATAATTTTCTGATTCAACATGATTTTTTTTGTTCTGGTTACTAAACACTGCATGTTCATTTTCTATTAGAAATTCAACACAAGTTTATGTATCTTCCTTGGACACCAGACAGAACAGGATGATCAGATCATTTCTGTTTGGATTGAAACCTTTTTTTTTCATATTGTCATAACAAAATAGCTGCTTGGTTTCATGGCTATTATTATTATCATTATTATATTCATCATCATCATCACCATCATCATTCTATCCTCTGTTTTCCTTTGTGATTCACTATGGACATAATGTGCTGATTTAACTTTTGGTAACATCATAGAATTAGTACACAAAATCTCCCAGATCTACTTCTTTAAGAATTGATGTAATAATTTCCTCTACTTTAGTGGCCAGATTGAATTTCAGAGCAGCTTTTTTGCTGTTCCTTTTTTTAAATAAGAGGAGGATGTGGACTGCTTTTGGATTTTGGCACCAATGAATTCACCATGTAATTCACAAATACCAACTGAATGCTATATTTTTAAAATAAATGCAAAAGAGTTTATAAATGACTGTTGTTATTGACGACTGTTGTTATTGACTGCTGCAACCTTAAAATAGTTTTCTTTCCTTATTGTGTTGGTCAAAACACAATTGACTGATTGAAAAAGGTTTCCAATAAATGAGATGAACTTGACCACTAAACAGTTTATCAGAATTCCTGTAATACTAAATAGTGCATCATCTTCAAATAACTTAATTTCTGATTAGACAATGTTTTTCCAATTTGTTACAAAGTAAAATGATGACATATTCTTACTCAACAGTATAATACTTCTTTTTTTGCTTATTTTTCTTAATTACTGAAATACTCCCTATCAAAATAGGTTATGATGGTGTTTATAATGTAGTAGCTGTCTGTTGAATCATCATTTTTACCTCTGAAGGACTGTGCTTGTGGAGTTCTGATGACAGAAACAAGCATTTAAAATACTTTCCAAATATGTGACTCAGTATTCAAGGTCCACAGCTTGAAACAATGTTTTTTGATTAATAATTTATTAGAGTCCACAATGCACAGTAAAAAAAAAAAAAAAAAACCAAAAAAAAAATAAACCCCCAAACTAAAAAGCCCAAATAACAACACAAAAAAAAAAACCCCAAAGAGAGAACAACAATAAAAGCACATAAGAAGGCCGAATGTTAAGACACTTTTGAATTTCTTATCAGCTAATTTATCAATTATCTTTACAAGTCTAAATCCAAGGAAATTGTACCATGAAAGCTCAGGTCTCAACTGCTTTTTCTAGTGAAAAGTGTTTCTATACAAAGTATATTTTATTGGTTTTGATGCAGTGTACAAGGACTTTGAACACATTTAAGCACATATACCGTGATTAATTTGCTTGGATTTAGACATCTATATCACAACCCATCTTGTCAATATAGAGAAGTACTTTGAGAGACCCCATTGATTTATGTTCCTAAAGTACATTTTTTTCCTAGAATGTAAGGGATTTGTCCTGATGAGTTTAGTCATTACAAGGACAAAGCATTAAATTCTCACTCTTAGTGCCAAATAGAGTTGCTCTCAGAGTGTTACATTTAAAAACCATAGAAAATTTACGTTATGTGCCTTGAATTTTGTACCTACTATGTTACCTGCCTGAATTTTGTACTACAGTGGCTCCTACTATCAGCTCCTTCTCTGATCTCTGTAAGGAATTTCTGTCTGAAATCCTGCATCTCTGAGTTTCTACAGCCCTTACCGGAATATGTGGATTTGACAATATTGTGCTATAAAACACCATTTTCCACATATCTGTTTTGAAGTTAGTTTTTCAAGTTAGTTTTTCAGAATGTAGCAATTTAAATACGCCTCTAGTAGTTCAACATAATTTGATTTTCACTTAATGATGCCCTACTTCTTTCCAAGAAGATGCAGAGTGATGGGTTGTATTTGAAACTGAATAGTGGCCATCTGTACTTAGTGTGACATTTCTAATGGCCCTTCTGTGAAATGAAGAATTTTAACATCAGGAGACAATGCCTGTTAACAGAGTGATTGCCCTTTCAACAGTAATACTGTTTTTCATAGCCTGTGGCCATCGGTTTTTAGTTGTGGTGAGTAAGATGAAGGAAGTCTTGCTGGGATTTAACAAATGTATGTCTTCGTGGAGCTATTAGGGATGAATAGTTGTTCCCATTATAATTGTTTAAAACAAAAGATACAACCCATTCAAATTATTGACCCCTGCCTGTTATTTCCATTTGGAAACAAATTATGTCAACTGAAGGATGGGCTTTTTTGGTTTTGTGTTTTTTAATATTTGGTACACTTTAGGCTGAGATTTTTTTACAGGAGTTGAATTTCTTCTCTCTCAGAATGCCTCCTGCCAGTTCTTGCTTAGTAGCAAATCTATTTCTACAGTCCTGCAATCTCAAGTATTCTCAAACTTTGTCTCGTTGGATTCTGAGGTATCCATTTTCAATCAAAGGTTCTCGGAGTTCTATGAAACCTAGTGAGGCAGACGAAAGAGACTTGTCACTTCTTTTTGGCCAATAATTTGTTTATGTGTAGGAAATCAATTGCTGATACCTGACACTGTCCATCATAAGTGTCATCTCTGTATGACTGTTCCTCTAGTAAGTCTGGATGTGAAACCTGAAAACTCCAAGCACAACCTCCCTCCCTTTTATGTGATGTAATTTATTTTACATGTACATATTTGAGATATTTGAAATATGCAGATGGAAAATGGAGTGACTTCTGCCTTTTTTTTCAAATTTCATGTCTGCATGATTCATTTGTCTTACAATTTAGTGGGATTTACATTTGCTTAGTTTTTCTGACTATGCCAAGCAAGATTTTATGAACTTGATTTTAAATATTTGAACTCGAAATGTTTGACTTTCCTTTTAAATGTAAATGGTTCATTTGCCCTGCTTACTAGAACTGTGGCAGCCTATCCAAATGACAACTGCTTTACAATTGTTCCGTTTTGCTTTCAGATCAAAGTAAAAAATATTTTTATATGTTTTTGGGGAGTGGTTGAGATTAAAAAATATTATTTTTAAAAGATTGGTTTACATATTTTCAGTGACTTAAGTTCTTCTTGAACTCACTGTGGAATTTTCAGCAATAAGAAGGAAAATAAATGCTTCACATTTTAGGTCTGAATGCCACAGGGGCAGTGACATGGCAGTTTTGCAAGACACAAATTTATGTATAAGCACAGTACTAAAACAAGTTATTAGAGTCTGTTCTGGAATAACTATTTTTAATTTTGAATAATTCCATTAGCAACACGGTGTTTCTGATGTCATACGCAGTATAACCTGAGTGGAACAGAAATACCTTTCTGCTTCCAGAAATTTAATTTCACATCTAACCCAGAAACATTCATCCATCATTGTGACATTAAATGCAGATCACCTGTTTTTGAAAGCTGCAGTCGCTCTGTCTCCTGTCCTTGTAATCTTTGAGAGTGCCTGTTATTTGCATCCTACTTACGAAACTTGGATAAAGGTTGAGGGAGGGAGGGAGGGAACAGGATGTAGCCTAGAAAATATGAATGAGCAGATGACAGTTTAGGAAAAAAACAGTTCATCTTTATCTGCTATCCCTTCTCCTGATAGAGATACTGAGTCAATAATAGCAGTACCAGGGCTATTTATACTTATGTATGTGCACAGCAATAAATATCTGTATTTCTGCACAGTGCCTGTATTCTCTACTCCCAGAATTAACTTCTTTTAAGATGTAACTTTCAAGAGGAAAAAAAGATGAGGTCTGGTAGGAACAGAATATTTTTGGACTCCAACAGAGCAAATTGAGGAGGTTAAATTCTCTGTACATGTTAGCCTCTCAAACCAGAGAAAAGCTATTTACTTTTGGGAGCTGCTGCAAGACTGACTTCCTGTGGCATAGAGTGTAGTTATGAATCTCATTTGGCTGCTGTGTCAAGCCCTTTATAACCTACCACAGAGGCTGCTATCATGCAGTTCGTGCTGATGGCCCTGTCCCTTGATGTCACTCAGGCAAGGTGGTCAGACTCGAGAGGTCACCAGGAGCAAGGGAAACCAGAACCACCGTGGTCCCTCTGCTTCCCATCATCCCTCTCCTGTTAATGACATCTAGTGTTCCTTTCCCCTCCCCCATTGAGACAAGCTCATCTCTTCATGACATCATTGATATTTTTGGGCCAGGCATTCCTCTTGATTGTTCCGTGGAATTAGTGTGGATCCATCAGACATATCTGCTGCTTGTTCAGGGGGATTATTCTGTTGGTATCAACACCTTTCCCACCTTCCCTGCAGGATTATTTCATATTACAAAATGTCTTTCTTGCTTTTTCTAAATTATTCATTCTTACCATACAGATTTTACTACTTGTACAGGTTTTTCTGTATCCAATTTGGAGAACATCTCAGTCTACGTCTATTAAGACATAAGTCTAAATTAAGAAGGCCACAGAGATTTCTACTGATGGAGGATCTATGCAAGGAAAGAAAAAAAAAATTGACTTGACTTTACTTTTTAAGTTGGAAAATATGACCAATAATAATCATACAGCTTTATTTATTAAGATGTTTACTTTGTTCAAACAAGAAAAAGATTATTTCACTAAATAAACCCATAATTCTGGGTCATTTACCTACATTTACCTACATACAAATACAGTTGTAAAATTAACCATTGGTGCCAGTATGATTGCTTCTTCTTTGGATTAACAGGGATAATTCAAGACAGAGAGCATCTGAATTATATAGTGTTACGTTTCCGTTGAAATTATTGGTGCTTGTTCACCTCAGAATACTAATATTTTGCTACTTCTGCTAGTTTTGTAATACGTCTGAGTTGATTCTGTCTAAATGGTGAATTTTGTATAGAATCAGCTCTGATTTTCTCCACTCTAGCAAAATTAGTGCTTGGACTGTTTCTTCCTACATGGTATTCTTCTTTAGTATTTACTTCACGTATTCTTTCATGTAAACTTCGTTTTTTCATCATCCAAGATAATTCCAATAATCTGATTGTCCTGATGAATTCTCAGCTGAGTCCATTTTAAAGGTGTGTTCTAGGAGAGAAAAAAAATGTTTTGCAAAAGTTAAAAAAAAAAATAGTGCCCGAAAGCCAGGATAAGAATTGCACAAAAAACTGCTGAATATTTGTAGTGAGATGTTCTTGTACACTTTATAATGATAGTGTAGCAAAGTCCCATAATAAATTAAAATAAAATGTGTTTTCATTTTAGAATACTTAACTCTGTTAATTCTAAACCCATTTCTTCTGTCTAGGCTACATTTATAATAGATAAATTCTTGTCATGTAGAATGAGGATAAAAAATGAGGATTAGGAATTAAGTTACTTAGGAATGAATCCATGAAAGTCTCAAGGAGAATAATAATTTTCAAAGCCAATGGCAGTGTGGTTTTCCTACTTATATACAACTTAATCAAGTGTGGTGGCTTAGATTAAATTCCTCTCTAGATGGTTTCAACTTCAGTTACTTTAATGGCAACTTTGCAAAATACAATTCTCTAGGGGTGTTTTAGGTTTTCTTCTTTGGGAAAACCTTTTCCTCCTCCTCTCTAGACATGTAACTGTGTCTTTTCAGGCACTGCAGGTTGTGTTTGTGCATGTGTGGGAGTTACACAAGCCTGAACCAATCTATTTAAATGCAGGTCAAAATATGCTAAACTATGTAGGATTATTCAACTTTTTGGTATGGTGTAATGTTTTGTCTCTCAATTCCACACTGTTGTAAACAGAGATTATGTGCATCTGCTGAAAAAGATGAAACTCTGTTCAATAGAGAAATAATTGTAAAGGAAATTAAACTGGCAGATACATAAAAGCAGTCCATTGGCATATAGTGTGTTTTATTTATATTATGCATGTGTTTAAATCCAGAAGAATTGAGGAGACATTTTGAAATATTCTTCAAACAGCACTAAAGACAAGCAAATATTTGCAATTATGATCAAATTATGCAGCTATCAAATACAATTTTCTGTAATTAGTGGGTAAGCAGAACTTGTTGACTTTGTAATTACATGACAATTCTAAAGGAAGTTCCCCTTTAATTTGTCTTAGTAAACACCTCCAATGCAGTCAAAATTGAAATGCAACACAGTTGTGCTTTGATTCGTCAGCTGTAAGGCTCACTAAGCTACAGGAGGAAAGAAAGGAGGCAGAATTTTCTGCCTATGAGACAGTCATATGTTGCAAAAACTTTTACCTAAGAATTATTTGGAATTTTTTTTCCTACCAAAACGGAAGCAGTGGCTGACTCAAAATATCTCTGAGATAGTCAGTGCTAAGGGGAAAAGGTATTAAAGAAAGGAGAAAGGTAGTAATTGCAATGTGGATCTCCTGAGGAATTTAGATAATTGTTAAAGCCTAGAGGGAAATGAACAATGAGCAAAGTAGAAAAAATATGTTGCCCAGAAAAAGAATTGGGAATAACAGGAAATAAAAAGGAATTGCTTACAAGCTGTGGCATTTTAAAACAAAACAAACAAAAGGAAAGATAATCAAAAAAGGATATAAACTTAAGTCTGTGTTGCTCTGAGAAAAACAAGTCTCAATAAGTTCTAAAATGTGAAACAAGCCTACAGGGAATAGATACACTGGAAGGGTGACTGAATTTTCAGTAGTTTTTTCTGCAGGAAATAGAATAATGAAATAGAGAAATAATCAAAACTGTAAACTGGATGTAAAAATATCTTACTCTTAAATATTTCAGAAGACAACTAGAGGTTGTTGGGTCAATTGTAATGGAATAATTTAACAGCAGATCCTGGGGGAAAATCATTTAGGTCATTGAAAAAAAACCCTAAGCAGAATGCTCGCAATTATACTGAGACAGATGCACTGCTTGTTGTCTCTTGTGTATTTCCATATTTCTTCCAGTGAAACGAAAGACTCTTCTGTCAACAGACAAAAGTGTTCAAGAAATGACTGGATGTGGCACTCGGTGCCATGGTCTGGTTGACAAGGGGGTGATCACTCAAAAGTTGGACTCCCCACTGGGGGTCTTTTCCAACCTTAATGATTCCGTGATTCACTGAAATGGAGAACACTGCCATTTTGATAGCTGTCCTACAGGCAGAGGAATTGTGCACCCTTGAAAATGTTGGAAGTAGTATAGATGGCCAGTGGATGATATTCTTGTACATAGCATAGGCAAATTATATTGCCAGTGTTTTGCATTAATTTGGTTAATTTTTGCAAAAAATAAGTTGCATAATTTATGCTGCTTTTGAAAATGCAGTTTATGTGGCTTTTGATTTATCAGTGATATATCATCTTGAGACTTTCCCAGATTATACATAGCCATACCTCTAAGAAATTGGTGGATGTATTGCATCATGTAATTTTGGCCAGAAATACTGTCTCTGTTTTCTATCGGAGAAAAAGTGGAAGTTTTAAAGAATTTGTAATTTGTTGATTAAATGTAATTAGATAAGGCAATCATGTAGTTATAATTTCATTTTTTTTTTAAATTTATTACTCTTTTTAGTGTGCCCACTACTGCATCTGTCAAATGAGAATTGTATTATCTGAAATTAATTAATCTGAAGTCCAAGGCAATAAAGATAGGCAAGAAGAATATATAAATTCATACAGGGAGCTGAAATTTTACTCTCATGTGTGACTTCAGACTTGATTCTCCTATCATCTTCCATACAAAGAGGCTGGAAAAGTGCCCATGTAGGTGTGCATAACTCTGAACTCCCTTTTTACTTTCATTAATAGTGGAGAGCAATTCAACAAGATAGAAAATTTCTTTTCTCCCCTATTATTTGACTAGCACCAAATTTATTTTGTCCTATTAAATTAAATTTTTAAGGCCCATTGTCTAAATTAATGCAGTAGAGTCAATGTCTGTGTATGTCTCAAGCTCACTTATCTCAGAAACTACAAGCTGTTCTTATTTTCATTAATTCAGGATCATGTAGGAAAGCTGGCTAAGGATTAGAGTTCTTCCACGTCTTACTGTGCTCCTTACAACTGATAGGACAGCTGCAGTCCACAAGAAATTTTTAGAGATGGTTTTGGAAGCTTTTTGGAATAAGTAAATCCCAGAAGCATGGTCTAAAAGATAGTGTGAATTAATTGAAGAGGGAGATCTTCAGTGGAGATGGGAATCATTCACTTGGTGACATCTTAAGCCATGCACATATGTAAAAAACCAAAATACTGAGAAAGGGAGAAGGATAGGGAAAGAAGACTGTGTCAGAAAATTAATTTAAAATCAGTCAGTAAGTCATGCTGGCATTTTTTAGCAGGATTCTTGAGGTAGTCTGTCATGTTTGTTTTGTGATCCTTAAGGTTGTTAATTGAATCTTTACAAGGTGCACATAATGTTAATTTTTATCCTAATGTTAGGAGGGGAAATGCATTACTCACTTGAAAAAAGAAGGCTGGCTTGGGTTTAGCTACAAAAAGTAAATAAAATTGAGGTTTTTTTAATGCTGATCAGGCTTCCAGAACGATAACACATTTTGTGTATATTGGTTCCTGGTAATCTAATTGAAACTGTAATTAAACTGTATTTTCTTTTTTATTAAAAGACTGGCGGGGCAGCAACTGCCCCAAGGATTTCCTAAATAGCAGAGAAATTGAGTAACAATCAATTTTGGATACCTTCTTATCTTGCGTTTCTCCCTGCTGGTCTATATTTAGCTTTTGGCAACAGAACAAGAAGTCAGATTTCTTCTTATTCTCAACTCGGCCATACTACTAAAGTGAATTCCTGTAGTGGTGAATGCACGAGAGCTATTGAAGATTTCCCCCAAGTATCCAAGTTGTTCTCGTTGTTCCAAGTTGCTGGATATATGGTGGGGTTGTGAGAGCATTTAAAACCAAAACTTTTTACTACATACAAAGAAAAGCATTCTTTTTTTTCTCATTATGTATTGTACTTCATCTCTCTGATTGCTGTATTGCCTCCTGTTACTGTCAGTCCTAAGAGCTGTAATACCATCCTAAAAAGAGGGCACATTTATGAACACGTATGTGTAAGAAATCCAAACTTATGTGTAAATAAAAATACAATGCAAATATATACAATATATATTACATATGTAATACAAAAATATGTGTAATATTGTAGTAATCACCAGCTGAAAGTGGCCATATAGTAAAATATTAATAATAAAAATAAAGTAATATTATATTGCATCAACTTAGTGAAAGTTTAAATTACATTCTCCAATTGCATGAGGAATTTAGGTGGGGATGATGTGAAGGAGAGGGAGGAGGCCTATATTCTAATACTTTGAAAGACAGTTTTGCCAAATTTTCAAGTTCATTTGTCTTGAAAATGTCTTGACATTATTACTGCACTTCACTTGTGCTATGCTCCTCAGCAGAAGAGTTCTTAAAGATTTACTGATATGGGTATGTATTATTTTATTCACTAACTATGACAATGAACTAGACCTAGCCCCATGAAATCTGCAGGACTTGAAAATATTCAATAGCCTGGTAGTGCAATGCACTGCTGACCTTCTGTCAGCATTATGCATTTCTCATTTTTCCATTCGTACCAGCAAAATGTCACTATGACTGCAGTTTTATTCCTGTTTCTCTGCTTCGTCATACCTGCAGTTTTCCACATAAATTTTCACAATTATTCACCTATGACTTTTTCTACTCCTAGAATCATCCTCACGGCGAAAATATGTTTAATTTCTTAAACTGACACCTGCTGTACCTCAGCACTTTTGTTTTGTGTAGATCTAAATTCATTGAAACATCTCTTTTGGGACATGTTGCCTTCTTTGCTGTTGTTCTTCCATTTGCTAAAGAAAGTTCAAAGTAGTGGTAGAAAAGGAAAAAGAGATAAAATTGGAATCACTTAATATAACTCCTAGACCTTCAGTTACTTTTTATGATTGTGCATGAGTAATGTAACCTGTTCTATGATTTAGATTTTTGGTGGGTTTTTTTGTGAGCTAAGAAAATTTTTATATAATTTTTTAAATGTCTCATTATATGCAACTTTGGAGGACAGTTATCCCTTAAGTATTTTGAGGACACCCTATACATGTTTATTATTTGTGTATAGAACATGGAGTTATTAATGAACTTTCAAATAAGTGTAGTTTTTTGTGATTTAATTTTTTTTTTAAAGAATACCCAATATCCACATGATTCATATTCAAACAAGTTTTCACTTACTTTGAGATCTTAATCACTGGATAAGTGCTGTTTCCTCACTACAAACTGGTTTGTAGTGCCAGAGGCTTCCTTAAGCTATTCATGACTAGGTCAAGTGACAAGACCAGAGAGAAATACTGACATGAGCTATTTACTGAGGAGAGGAAGTTAATGAGTTACTGCTTTTCTACATAGATCACTGGTACTTGATATTTTATAATGGCTAAAGTGAAGTTCAACTGAAACTGCATAAAAAAAGAGTTTTGCATTCAGAATGAAGGGAATAGATTTTTGGGTACTCCTACTTTTTATGCTGTGTTCGTTGAAGCTTTGGAAGTGTCAGCTTTACAAGGATGTGCGATGACTGACTGGCAGGCATCGCAAGGATGATTGATAAGTGACTCTTCTTCTATTTTGAGGAGACTGGTTGAGAAGTTGAATTCTGAAAGAAACACTGCCTTTGAAGCAAAAACTTTCCTAAATATGATCAGCAGAGTGGGATTTTTGGCATTCAGTTCCAACATTTGTTTTTTCTTTTAGAAGAGCTGATGTCGACCTCAAGTAAACTTTTTGTCCTCCTGATTAACAAATTTGCTTTTAAAGCCTTTGTAAATGCTGTGTGTTTTCTTCCCAGTGTCATTACATAGATGTCATCCACAGAGCATTGGTTATGATAATATAATCACAGAAATGGGGAGATCTGGATCACGGATCTGTTTGTCTTTAAGTAGGGGTGGCATGGTTTGTTCATTGTGATTCAGATGCTGAGATGATGAGAACTAGAACTGTTGACCATGCCCTTGCATTACAGTAGAATTATACAATAGTAGCTCTCCATATAAAGACAATAAAGTAGTACTGACACCACATTAGGATAATAATAAAAAAGGAATAGTAAGACATGTAGATTATTTGTTAATGTGACAGCAATTCCTACAATCGCTTAAAAACACTGCTGTTGAAGTTAAATTTTAAGGTTAATCCTGCCCATCCTTCCACAGTTATAAAACCCATACTTGCAAATTGCCAGGAAATACAAAGTAGCTGTTTCACATAGCCCTAGTTGTACTCTAGTTGATTTTCAACTACCACTTGAGTGAACTAGAGTACAATTGAATTTTCTGAGCTGAAAACATGACATTCAAAGTCAAAGGCAGAATGCTATGGAAAAAATTGGGAAAAGAAAATGGGGAGAGATTTTTTTTTCCGGTTTTAAAGCAAAAGTAGTATTAATCAGTGCCACATAATGTATGCAAGAGTCACGTGGCTAATGTTTTAGTTACGTGCTTTTGTGTTTGTTTTCTTGTAAAATAAAATCCTACTGGGTAAAATCCGCTGTGAATTCATGTGCCACGACAAGTTTCAAATAAATTGTTTCTAAATTCTTTCATTAAAAGACAATTTTGTGGAAACTTCTCTAGTTTATTCAGAGCTATAAACCATTAGAAAATGGAGTACTTTTAGTCTTACATTTGAGATGATGAAGCTAAGCAGATGAGATTATGACGCTAAGCAAAAATACTTCTTACACTAATTTCTTATTTTAATCTCAATAAAAATACTTCATTTCTGAAAGTAATATATTTTACAGGGAAGGAGAGAAATTCTGAATTTCTTTATTGATGATATTGAATATCTAAAACTGAGTATAACACACATGGGAATAGTGCTTCTCAGATTAGTCAACTACATATCTGAATGGAGCAGGTGAAATTTCCTGACCTTATTATTCAAAAAAAGTACAGTGAACTGGAACTGTGAATAATGTTCAAAACCAGGCAAAAATGTGATCCTGACTGTCTCTAACATTTCAGCCATGTGTTGTTTAAAGAGCTCTGAGAGAATTTGGGAGTGTGCTCAGAATAACCATGCTAAGGAAAAACGAGGTCCATTTTCTCTGACAGTAAGAAAGAATGAGTCCTTTGGGGCAAAGTTTATAACTATAAATAAGCAGTGATATTTTCTAAATTTCTGAAAAAAAGTTTTTGATGTCTTGAAATGCCATATGCTTCTTGTGACTGAATGACTTTCTGTCACACAAGTGTGATCAATAATCTTACATTCTCATTTATTACATTTTGCTAATTCTTGTTACACATTCATACTATGTAATCTGGTGGCCTTGCAGAATGGTAACACTATTAATTGTCATCATTATCATTTATCATGTTTGTTTTCATGTTGTCTCCCTATAGAAGTATGATGAGATGTTTTTTCTTCGTTTTTCATTATTTACATAGTTCATGTGCACGCAGACACACTATACATGTACTCTGGTGTGTATCTTTTTAGGAGAATCAAGCCCAGAGACGTATACCCAGATAGAGAAACTAAGGAAAAGGGTTTTTAGGAAGCTCTTGTTTTCTGGTCTTGATCCAAGCTCATGAAGTCTGCTTAGTGTACAGTCTCCTGGTAATCTTGCTATCAGGACTTTCATTACCCAGAGGAGCAAAGTTGCCAACTTCAGATTTCAGCTAGAGCTTTAAATCCATTTTATAGTTTGTAAGACGGTTATAAGTCAGAGAAGTGTTACATGTTCTTCAGGAATCGCTGAAAAACCATCTTTAAAATGACAGCACTAGAGGAGCATAATAATGACAGCTTCAATTACATTTAGGGCTTTAACCTCTGGGTTTGGGTTTGTTTTTCTAGTAAAGGCACTATCTTAGATTAATTACCTATCATGGTGGTTGGGCCAGCCACCACCAAGAATTAGAAGAAAAAGTGAAACCTTGTGAACAGCACCTGTGGCAATGGAAGCTTTCATGACTTTATATCAGGCCTTTAGAAATAAGGACTATCATATCTGCTCTGTTATAATCTGTGAAGAGGCAGTATGTTTGCATAAAGTTTTGTAAACCATAACCAGCACTAAAAGAAGTCACAATTTAAGTGTTAGAAATATTTTGCATAAAGAATGCTAAGCAGTAATTAAATCCATGCATATGTGAGTATTATTCTTAAATATATAATGGCTTTCTAATTTCATCTATTCAAACTAGCAGATGACCAAATAGTTGAAACAATATTGTGAACGTAATTTCACAATTTAAAAGAACATGGAACCTTTTGCCTAAGAACAAACAAGCAAACAAAAAACCAACTAAACAGCCCATTTTTGTTGGTTGGTGGGCCAAGAGAGTAGTCATCACAGAACCGAAGGCGTGGTGGTACCTCAGATGTTTTATCCCTCTCACAATCAGAGACCTTATCAAGATATTCTGACTGTACCAGAGTGTGGGGGTTCTTCCACATCTGGGTCAATTCCTTTGGTTTCCATTTGAAGTTGTTAGAGCTTATATTAATATGTAATACTAAGAATAAGCGATATTTTCAGCAGTTTCCAGTAAAGTGTTTTTTTCTCCTCCTGTTCTTCATATTCTAGCAGCTTATCACATTGTACTGTTGTTTGGTCTCGTTTGCTTTTGCAGGGAAAATTAAAAATCATGTTCGTGCATAACTGGTAATTGTACATTAAATAGTTTCAACACTGAGACTCAGCACTTCCAACCCCTCAGCACTCAGACTCAGAAAAATAAATTATCATCCTATCACTTTGAGCCTTTAAAATCATGAAATCATGTGGATTTCTTATCTGAACAGGATGTTTATGGTTGTGAATGTCACCATCACACATTATACAAGCCAGTAAAAAAACCCAAAGCCACACAACCTACGACTCAAGGAGAATATCGTTATAAAAATTAAAAATTGATGAGTTTGGTATTAGTTGCCATTTAAAATGAAAAGTGAAGGACATGGGAGCTGGCAGTAGAATGAAAATCAGTGTGGGAACAGATGTGGTATCAACGAGAGAGAGAAGGCTCTAGAAGCTTGGAATGTAAATTTTTCTGATATATGTACAAATATGATTTACAGTAAGAAGCTAAGAAATTGAAATATCTTTTTAGAAAATATTCACATAGCAGATCTGATGTATAACTCCAATGATCCAATTCCACACTTTTCCTTGAAAAGGGAAAGGATATGATTAAAACATATAGTGTAAAAAACTGTAAAAATTATAGAGTCTAGAAAATATATAGAACAATAAAATGCTTTATAATAACAGTATCTGTGGCTCTAAATAATTCATTAACACATTAAAGGAAAAAATGCAAGAGAAATTGTGATCTAATGAGACTATCTATCTGAGTGGAAGATCAAAATAAATCTTCTAGTTCTCAGAATTCAAGTATAAGGAGCTTGTAATTTTAGGACACAAAGATTGGTTTGTATGACTTGTGTATGGATTTCAGAGGAAATCACTTGCTATTGTTTTATGCAACTGTGTTTCAAAAGTTCTCAACTTTGAAACATGAATGATTTCCAGAATTTTGCAGTTAGTTATTCACACCTTTAAAAAATCGTGAACCAATGGTAGGCAAGGACTTTGCCATGTAGATGTTTCATTACAGACGAAAAATTCTTCAATTTTTTTAATTGAAAAACTAGTAGACACCACAGAGTTGAAGTGAGGAGTGGGCATAAACGTATCCTCTCATACAGTGATGAAAAATCTGGAAATTTATGCAATTAAAAGAATTAAAAAAAAAAATCCTTGTTGTGTCACATCTCTGTCTGAAATTTTGGGTTGTGTTTTTGAATCGAATAAAATATTTACTTTTTAAGTTCTTTATGATGTTCTATCATGAAGAATTTATGTCATTAGAATGTCATCATGTCATTATATTATTGGAATAATGCCTGATCATGAGGTATCATTATAGAATTAATTTAAAGCATACTGGAGCCTATTTCAAGAAAATAAAACCGAGGTATAGCCACTGACTTGCTTAATTACTTCCTTAGCTAATATTTTTCTTTCTCCTTTCTTCTCCTTTATCCTCTGTATAAATAATTTTCTCTTTCAAACTGCAGTAGACTGAAACCTGTTACTTGCTGGCCTTTGTCAGGAAAAAAAGGATACACGTTAAGGATTGCTGCTTTTGGAAACGACATCTGAAATTCAGTTGAATATTGAGCAATTAAGGAGTTGCGTTAAGCAGTTATCTGAAAGTCCTGTTAACCTTCATTTTGCTGATTGCAGGGCTTTTTGCTAGCTCTCACATTGCGGGAATCAAGTAATAAAGCTTCAATTGATTGTAATGATGCAAGGATAGTGCCTTAGTTGGGAAACAGTAAATGTAACTGGAAACTTACATGCTTTTAAATGATTTTTTTTTTTAAATCCCTGTTCAGAGCTTCTTCTGAAGGCTTTTTTGATATAAGTACTTTTATCTTCTGTTTGTATAAATATAAATGTGTCACATCCCTTTGAGTATTTTTGCTACATGTATATTTCATATTTATGATGGTAATGTGGTTTAACCCCAGAAACAGCTTCAACCCACAGAGCTGCTTACCCCACCCAGCAGACTGAGAGAGGGAGTT
Source organism: Daphoenositta chrysoptera (assembly GCA_013397915.1). NCBI lineage: Eukaryota > Metazoa > Chordata > Aves > Passeriformes > Daphoenositta > Daphoenositta chrysoptera. The sequence continues at coordinate 348,436 of VZRO01008061.1, read as the reverse complement.
GGAAGGGCAAAAAGGAGAAAGCTCATGAATTGTGATTAAAGAGAGTTTAGTAAGTGAAGCAAAACTTGCTCTGCAAGCACAGGAATGTAAGGCATTAATTCCCTGCTCCTCACCAAGAGGCAGGTGGAGAGCCAATTCTAGGGAAGCAGGGCCTCAGCACACATTATGGATACTTGGGAACAGAGATGCCAACAGCCCTCCTTCCTCTTCCTGGCCTTGAGCTTGTCATGCTGAGCGTGACACTATGATATATGGAATATTTCTGTGACCAGTTGAGGTCCACTGTCCCTGCTGTGTCCCCTCCCAATCCCTTGTCCACCTCCAACCCGCCTGCTGGGGGACGGAGGGAGAGCCCTGAGGCTGTGTAGGCATTTCTCAATTCTTCATTTCTCAAAGCACTTGTGAGTTATCCACAAATGCAAAGGACAGCACTGCCCAGACTGCTAGAAAGGAAAACCAAATACTTAGAATTTTGTTAATTCTAATTTTTTTTTTTTTTAACAGTCCATTAATATGGCCAATACAGAAGTTATGTGTCACACCTGGAACCCAATTTTATAAGATGTGTATAATGTTTGCTACTTTTCAGTCTGTGGGTGTCAAGAAAGAGATATTTTGAGAAAGAGGTTATGGGTAGCAGTTATTAGTTGAGCTGTTTCATCCTGAGTCTCTTGTGACCTTTCCTGCATAGTCCTCAGTTTAGGTGCTTCCTTCTTGCTCACTCTCGATTTGTTCATAACTCCTTTCACTGGTGCTCTGATTTGAGACCAACTCTTTGATGTTTTCTTTTTTCTTTTATTTTTTTTTTCTAACTGCTCTTGGTCTATTGTTACTTTTGAACTTGCAAGCTTTTTGATTATTTCTATCTGTGGGCAGCTTCAGATTTTAAAAATAATCTTTATTCCCCCATTAGCTGTGCTGTTTCATTTAGTCTTTCTCAACTCTGTCTTGCAAAGGGGAGAGAGGAGTATGAATTTGTCTTTGGAAGAGTTTGACTTAATAGTCTCCATCCTACTGCAAAAATATCAATTCCTTACCCATCTCTTCAGTTTCTTTTCATCACAGTTGGTTATTTTTCATTACTTGTATTGTATTTCAGGCAACATAGAGTCTACTGTGTATTGCAGCATTTCATGCAATTTTTATACTTTGGTGACACCATATATGAGAGGATGAGACATTCATTTTGTTTTAGTGGGAGGGAGAAATCAGTCATTTGGAAGAGGAGAGGAGAGCAAGAAAGCAGTAGAAAAAGAGATATTTGGAACAAAATTCCTCTAAAAAGACACTTGTTCCATTTTTAAAAATAAGACAGCCTTTATGGGCTCCTTGTCTAATGAAGCTTTTGGATAACCTATGTAGGCCAAATTATTCAAGTGAAATGGTTATTCCTTCCTCATTTTAAAGGCAATATGCTAACTTCTTTTAAAAATACCGCCCAAAGGAAAGTTGTCTTAAAAAAAAAAAAAAAAATAATTCTTTTTTGCTTTCTGCCACTTCCTGTAAAAATGCTTCACTGAGAAAGAGCTCCTGCTTAACAATCTGCAGGTTCTGTATAAGGAAGCATCTAAATCTTTTTCCTCTACTCCCCATCATCCTAAAATTCTGCATTTAAAATCAAAATACTGTTTCTTGAGATTTTTACAAAATTTGGAGATTAGTATGGAAAACAATTAGATTTATTTTTTTACTTTGGTTTTAAGAAAAGCTTTCCTTGTCATAACGACTAAATGCTGTAGATGTTTATAGTTATTTGAAATAACTCTGTTTTGAGTGCCTGCAGCTATAGGAAGTTGGCCTGTTTGAACTTTCAGTGAAGACCCAGTGTCCTTACTCAATCAAAATTCCTGTTGACTGCCATGTTTCTTTTCCTGAGCTGTTTCAGTGTAGGATCTAGAGAGAGACAGCCTTCAGATTAAAAGAAGCAAAAAATGAAAAATAAGCACTTGTGATTGCTTAAATACTAACTGTGATTTTAATGAGTTGCTCCCAAGGAGAAAAAGTCTAGTGAGATATATTTTTTATGGAACTATTGCATTTTCTAATGCCCTTTTACTATACCATATTCTGAAAAAGCCAATTTTAGGGGATGAGGAGGGGAAAGATTTCAATAAATGTGATGTACTAGTTAATTATAGAAATGTAATGTTTGACCCACTATCAATTTCGTACTAAATCACCAGCCTAAATGCCATTTTCTGAATTTCAGCTGTAGAAGAATCCTTAAAATAGATACTTCTCATCTGTGATGTTTAAATATTTTGCTGTGATAATAATACAGTTCTTAAACTTCTATTGAAAATATCTTCAAAGTGCGTTGAGGAAAATTGTTTTAGAGTGCTCTAAAATGCATTCTAAATTGTGACATCACTGTGTATTGTAACCACCTTTCATTTTTTATAGACATTGAATGACACATAATCCCTTTATTTACTGTAGGTTCCAGTACTATGTAGATAATGACATATAAAGTTCGCTGTTTTCATTCCAAGAACACTTTGCATGTATAAAGCTACCCTCAGCTGTTTAATCATATGTGCTTATTTTATGCACAGCAAAATAGAGATGTACTTCTCTTTGTGCACATGGTTTAATTAGGAATCACTTCCAGAACAGGTGTAAAAAAGCACAGCTTCTTGGTAGGCATAGAAATGCACCAGAAGGCTGGTATGACATAAATAATCCTGTTCTTGTACTAAAAGCAAGTTTGTTTTCCCGTCACACCGACAATTTGATCCTGAGAAGCTGTTAAGCTTAATAGCATTTTTGGAATGCTTTGTTCAAAGTTATGTAAGACACTTGCTGTTCCTTTTTTCTTTTTTAATATCAGTTGATGCGTGACACAATTTACTGTCTCTTCTTTGCTGCGAACACAGAGGATGTAAAATGGGTGGATATGTAGAGCTGGTGCTGTTTGAACTGTGGCAGACAAAGCACAGTAAGGCACAGCAACATAATCTTTCTTGCCTCCAATTTAGCCTTTCACGTGGTTAATCTGTAGGCTAATTGAGCACAACTGGATTGAGCTTCTCAAATTTTCTCTTTTCTATATACAAAAAATGAGTTATAATGAGTAGATTAAATAATGAGCCAACCAGCCAGGAAAGCAAAGGCTGTTCTGTTACTTCTGGTAATGAAGCTGGTTTGGTAGTTCACTTGCTGTTGTTTGTACCCTGTTTTTTCAGCAGAACTTTCTTTGAAACAGAAGGTTAAGATAATGTAATTACACTTGTTAGTTTGCTATTATCCATCACAATTTCATTTAAAATAAATGAAGAAAAAAGAAAAAGAAAAAGATGTTTATGAAATAGAATGCGCTGTCTGACACAGATGCAGAGATCTGCTTATTATATTATAAAACATTTATAAGCAGAACATGATCTATTGAAAGTATTGCATTTCTGAAAATTTACCTGTGAATATAGATATATTCCATGGTCTGAAAACCAATAAAAATGAGTGAAACTTACGTTATAATGCATATTTACTCAGAACACAGAAAAGCCTCTATTGAAATTATCCATCTTCTGCTTAATCTACTTGATTTATACTTCATCAAAAAAGTGTTTTATGTTTATGGAACCAGCATGCAAGATGTAAAAAAAAAAAAGAAAAAAAGAACAGGGGAATTAAATACACCAACTATATAGCAGGAATAAATCTTAGAATCAGCTGAATATGCCATGTCCATTCTAGAGAAATATTAAAATCTAAGACATGTGGAGGATTAATATCTGGAAAGTATTATATATATATATACATATGAAACTTACATCATTCATCCATAGCTTTTTCTCCCAAATAGTTTTCCACATGGGGCAGGGAGCTGTAGACATATTATGTTTGACATATGTTCTTTGTCACTTGAGAGAAAATCACTAGAATAGTGATTTCCAAACCCTGAGAATTCCAAATCCTTTGAATTCTCAAACATCACTAGACATTCACTCAAATTCTCCTGGTTTTTTTGTGAGTCCAGCACTACCAAAGAGTTTTGTTTATAAATTGTTTCCTATATGAAGAATTAGAGGGGGACGTTCTTGTGAGTAGAGCTGGGGCGACGGCTCTTGACCCACATGGGGAATCCATGAAGCAGTGGTCAGAGAGCCAGGAGTCAGTGAAAACAGGTTAAGCCAGCTCATGTTTCTGGTGATTGGCAGGAATAAATCTGCCTGTTTGACAGGCTCAGTGCCTGTTTATTTCCCGTCCTTGTTTCAGGGGAAAATCAGGTTTGCTGTAATAACTGTCTGCTAATTATGGGTCACTGGTATTGTGTGTGTGTGCAGTGGTACATCTTCATTTTCCAGGGGAGCATTGCTTCTGTTCCATGTGTATGAGAACTCATTTAACAGTTTATGAGAATCATACTTGTTAATGTTGTGAAAACATATCTGACGTAGTCCTGGAAGATACCACATTAGTCACAGGAGCAACTCTCTGTTGGTACAGTGTAGCCAACAACCTAGACCACAGCATAGCAATAGTCTTTTATTCTGATTCTCTGCCTTTCACTTTTGTATGTTAAAGGCATGAAGGTGAGAGGGAAAACTTCTTCAAAGTGAAAATGTGATCAGTGAAAAATTGTAATGCAACGTTCAAAACAGGGAAGTGAGAGAGTGAATTAATGGTAAACAAAATAGCTGTAGAAGGAAATGCATGTGAAAAAGATAACAGCCAGGCAGGAGTGACAGATAGAACACTTGGAATAATGCTCAGAATTATGTTCAGATATAAGCAAGAAATAAAAGCTAAATATTAAAAAGCAGTCATCCCAGAGTAATTGAGCTGAGAAAATTTACGTGCTAAAGGATAATGAGCAACTAATTGTTCTTTAGTCCCCATTGCCATATTTTAAAACCAACACATGCTCTCTTTGGGCTGAAGTTCACCAATGGGTCCAACTCTAGAAAATATTCCTGTTTTACCAGGGCTCTGAAGCCCTGCAATATGTAGCTCCCTGACTTCTGTAGCTCAGGAGTAGCTTCTTCAGTGTAAGTGGCACATGTTGCTGTTACAGGGAGATTTTCAATTTGTGCCTGTATTGCCCACAGAATATTGATCTTATAATTAAAGGTCAACAAAATCTCAGTATGTGCTGTTTGTACAAAATCGTCTAAGAGAAATAGCTGTGTAATTGTGTTTATTATTCCTGTGTGTAATACTCTGTTCCCTGTGTGTTCTCTAATTCATATGAGTGGAAAAAAAAAAAGCAATTGTTGAACAGAGAAAACAAATATTTATTCCAGCATGAGTACAGAAACTCAGAAAAAAGGCTACAATTTCACTAATTAAACTGTTAAAGAACTATGAAGGCTTCACAGCTTACTTAGCAGTTTTTGTTCTTCCAAAATAGTAGCATATTTTGTTGTTGTGAAGCTAGGATGCCATCAATAACAATTAGTTACTGAGAAATGAGGGTCAAAATCTTAAGTTACATAATATTATAACTCATTCCTGTGACAGAAACTACTGTTCATCAGTGTGGTCATTCCTCTGAGGCTGTTCATAAAGAGCATACCTAAGTCAAATTCCAGAGTAATGGTTATGGCAGCATTCAAAAGAGATGTAATGAATAGGATTGCAGTGAATCCAGAATTTACCCGTGGATGGAGTGGCTAAGTTTTCTACATTGCTGTTATTTGTGGGGGAAAGAAAAAAATTCTTAAAGTTATCAGAAGTAATTATTCTGAAAGCAAGATTTTATTTTTTACACAAAGCAAAATGTTTTTATCAACATGGGAGACAGTTCTGGATGTTGCTGAATACTGGGGAAACTGATGAAATTTTCAAATAGAAGTCAAATATTCTAAATATCTATGTATATGTAGGCATATATTAAAATACACGTAGGCACACATCTAAACACCTGTGTGCATTTAATAACTGTGTGCAAACACTCTTTATGTGTAGCCAATGAATTGAAACAACTTTTATTGGGCTCCTGCTGTCAATAAAGGACATCAGGTTTTAAAACTTTTTTCATTTATGTCAGATTCAGTGAAGGTTCTGCACAGATTGTGTACTGTAACATATTAAAGAGACTGAAAAAACCGAGTTCTTGCCAAATCTGGCTTTGTCATAAAATCAGTTCTTTGGAAATGGGACTTGTTCCTAACCTGGTCTGGATTGCATCCATTGCTTGAAATGTTTATAGATCCATAGCCCCAGTAATGCTCAACTGTTATGTATTAGCACAGAAAGCATTTGAATACACAAGGAAAACCTGGCCATGAGAAAAGTGATAAATGTGCAAATCTTAAATTTTATTTTTTATATTTAAATTCAGCTTTTTTATATTTGTGATGAATTCCTAGTTTCTTTCTCTATAGAGGTGCTGAGTTGTTTTTTTTGTAGCAAGAGAAGATGGGAGAGGCTGCTTTAGCATGTTCCTGGCATGAATAAAAAAAGAGAGGCATTGCAGGAGTCAACCATTACTCTTGGAGTTGTTGCTCCTCCACATCAAAGGCCTGATACTGCTGTGCTGAAAACCCTGATAAGAGCAGTGGTAGTCCTGAAAAGTGAAGTCTGATAAGTTCATGAGCAAGCAACAAACAAGGCTTTCCAATTTCTCCACTTTTGTTATTCAGTTGTATCTCTTGGGAGTTTGCAATAAACTCAAATATCTTGAAGTACTGCAGCAAAAAGTAGAGAGGTACTTGTCCATGAAGTTAATTTGTTTCTCAGTGGGTGATGTGGGACTTATGTGTGGAGTGTCACGCTGATGGAATTATCTTCTGTACTTAATTATTCCAAAATCCTGAATGCTCCTTCAGACACTTACAGTCTGTCAGTAAGGCACTTATTCATAACAAATTCTAGTTATAGTATCAGCTTTTAAAGCTAAGAAATTAAACAGAGATATTTTGGGTGAGGAAGGGGGAAATACACTGCGGTTCTATACATGTGGTACAGACCTAAATGTAAAAGGAGGAAAGGGATTGTGAAAGTCTTCTTACTGCACTTGAATGAGTCATTCACAACAGAAAACTTCAAAACACATAAAACATGTGGGAAGAGGATCCTGATGACAAATATTGAATGTCGTGGTAACAGTTATTTGCTGATTCAGTCAGTTGTCTTAGGAACAGATCTCTACTGTGTTTTAATGGTTTATCATCAGAAAAAACATAAATACTACATTATTTTACTGTTGTTTGCTGTCAAACAAACTGCACTACTTCGTAGGTCTGTGTACTAGGGAATTCACTAAGACAAGTTAAAAGACTGGAAATACTGTTAAAAATGTCCTTCTTAATATCCAGTACTAATAGATTTGCATCAGAATGTGCATATACAAACTACTAATGTAAAAAAATCTGTATTTTTTTATCAGCAACAGTGTGGCCAGCAGGACCAGGCAGTGATCATCCCTCTGTACTTGACATTGATGAGGCCACACCTCAAATTCTGTATCCAGCCCTGGGCCCCTCACCGTGAACAAATTGTCTTTTGTGCAGTGCCTGAGAAATTTTGAAAGATCTTGTGAATTTCCCTTTTTTTTTTTTTTTTATGAGCATAAAATGACATAATACAGAGGAAAATTGGTATTTCTCACCATGTCCTGGGAATAAAATTACTATCTATGGGAACAGACAGATCGTTTCCTTTGCGATTTGTTATGGTGCCAAAACCATTTTGCGATAGACTTCCTTTGAAAGCATTTAGCATACAAGGTTCACTTAAGTATCTGTGCATGTGTATGTTTTATCTGAGTCTTCATTTCATACTTAGAAATGTAGAGTACCACTATACACCATCTGGAGGGAAACAAGGAGAAGCAGAATTAATTTAGGTAGCTTTCTAGATTGCCCCAGAATACATGGGATACATGGCCCTGAAATACATTGTTCTAGGGGAGTTCTTGACATGGATATATTTTGTAGGCAAAAAAATTCCCTGATTATTTTGTGAGCTGTTGCAATTCAGATCTATGAGGAGAAACTGGGGGACAGTTAGGAGAAGCTGTAGAAATTTATTTGTATTTTTCCAGCAATACTGGTCACAAAAAGAAAACAATGAAAAGGATATGAAAGAGGACCATTAAAACATGGCCTGAATATTCAGTGATGCTGCCAGGAAAGCTAAAGCTCAACTTAGGTTGAGAGGGAAAAGAGACATTAGTGGCAGCAAGGGCTTTGGCTCTTACACTAACAGGAGAAAGGTGAAGAACCTGCAGTTGAACAGCAATCTAAACATAGTTCAGGAGTGGAGGAAGAGGTGGATGCTGACATCAGGAGAATAAATGGGTGGAATAAATGGATGTAAGGAAAATCTAGTTAGGATTAGGCCTGAGTAGAAGGAAGGAAATTCAGATAAATTTCAAAGGAAACAGAACACAGCACTCCACACACACCTGGACAGAATTTTTGATGGCTAAATCAAATGGCTGATGATCATTTCTCATTTTCTTTCTGCCATGTCTCTAATGGGGGAGAAGAGAGAATTTCTAATCAAGAAAGAATCCTGTTAGGTATTAAAA